>PVKS010006499.1:61334-78189 GCA_004027875.1 Aplodontia rufa
CTTTTCATAAGTCTTTGAACACTCTCAGTCTAAAGAGGATACTGAAAAAGTTAGAGAACAATCTACTTTTTCTATGAGTCTTGTTTTTCTGGATTTCATGAGCCTTTCCCACTATATTTTTAGATCACATTTAGTACATCACTCTGTTTACTTTTCCCCTTGGTTTGGATCATGTGTCCTCAAAGCTGTACTTAGAGAAGGGAAGAAATCACAGTGCTCCGCTGGTTGTGGGTTTGGGATAAAAGGGAAATGGAGATGGGGAAGAATTTACTGATGCTACACAATTGCTAAGGTGCAACTTCACAAGGCTAAATTTAATCTACCCAAGCGCACATGGCATTTAGGTTATTGAAATTATATTGCCTTAAAAATGAGTTTTTATACCAAAAATAGCTTACATGTGGGAGCTGAGAGATGAATTAATAGAGTGAAGAGGGCTGAAAGAGTACAGCCTGGGGTATTTGACAAGATAGATTCCAATAGAAAATGTGAAACTGGAATAATTTATTTGGGACCCTGGGAGATGTAGTTTAGAATATTATACAAAAATTTTTAATTTTTAGATTACAATATGCTAATAATTCTACATGTGAAATAATATATTAAAGAATGACTTTAGAAGAATATAGTGGATCAGATATAAAGAATGAAGGGCAGGAAACATTTAAATGCTCTTGAGAGTAAATGCATTTGTTATAATATTAGGAAGAAAAACTGTGTATGCTATCAGTACAAAAAGGAAAGATTTTAATTTGGTTTATTCTAAATAAAGTAAAAAAATTACCATCATTTTAATGAAAGACAAATAAGAAACATAACTGAATCTAGCCTTTGATTAACCTTTCTTAGTTTCAGGCCAATTTGTCATTATTACAAACCATTCATGCTTGTAATATACGTAAATTTTTTAAAGTGTCCAGGAAAACTTACCAATTAAGGGAAGAAACCATGTAGAATCTTAGTGACCTAAAGGAGTTGAAGGATTCAAACATGGTTAACCCTGCCTTTTTTGTACAAGATTTTGTGGAGCAGGGAAGTAAATACAATCCCAGAAATTGCAGTTTGGAAATCTAACAGAGATACTTTTTTTTTTTCATGTTAACGTGATACTCTGATAGCCCTTAAATGCACCAAGGGATGGCCAAGTAAAGAATCCATTGTTTACTATCATACTTGTGTAAAAGTGAGAAGACTCTAGTTTTCTTAAGGAAAGGATCACATATGCTGCTTTTAATATTCCTTTCCCCTTTCCCCTTTATTGCACAAAACACTGCTGCATGATTGGCCCAGTTATTGTAGATAGTTGACATGAGAACTGTTTGTCAGCCAGCCACTCAAGTTGATTTTATGGAAGACATTAACTTAAAATTAAAAAAGGTAAAATTCTGGCAAAAACAAAATCTCTTAACGTCATGTATTCTGCACTAATGGAAACTTTTTAGAGGATCCCAGATTCATTAGATGTCATTTGGAAAAGCTCTATGCTTCTTACATGAGTAGAAGTAAAAAATAGGACCTCCATGTTTTCAGTGGTGATGACACCTCCTCTTGTAATCCCCCCTCTGCTTTATACTAGCTGCCCGTGAATGGGAGTCACAAACTTGAGGTTTCACTCATTTTTTTTGATATGACCTCAAAAACACAGCCCCCATCAGTATTTCACTTTGAGAAGTCTTAGAACCTGTAGTTTGCAGGTGAGTGTTAGAACTACAGTAAACAAAAACATAATTAAAACTGTCCATGTGAAAAATACTACTTAAGTGCTTTAAGATAATATAATTGGAATCCTTAAATTTCCATGTAGACATGTTCTTTTTTTTTTTTTTTTTTTTTGGTACCTAGTACTGGACCACTGAGCCCAGGGACACCTACCCACTAAGCCACTTTCCCAGTCCTTCTTTCCTTCCTTTCTCCTTCTCTCCCTCCCTTGCTGTCTCTGTTTTTTTCTTCTTTAATTTTTGAGATGGTCTTGCTAAGTTGCTTAGGGCCTAAGTTGCTGATGCTGTCTTTGAACTTGCAATCCTCTTCTTTTGCTGGAATTATGCTGCCACCATGCGTGGTATTTTGTCTTTCAAAGTACTTTTGCACAATAGCTATGAAAAAAATCCCAGCCTGCTTTAAAGTTATCACTTGCACAAATTTAGTTTTTAATGTTCTCTTTAACTATTTTTTAAAATAAATGTTTTAATAGCCTCATCATTTGTAAACTTCAAGAAACTTCATGCATAAATGGAGGATGGCTGATATGACACAGGCCTTCCAGAATTAAGAGAGATTTGGAACTGTCCCTTGGTTGTCATCTCTTTCACCCTCCCAGTTGTCAACTAAGGCTTTGAAGAACTAGGTATGTTTCTTGAGTTGAACAAGGTTGCACAATTGTTTAGTGACAGGTTATATAATCACCTGGAACACTTCTATACTAGCATAGTTATTTCTTCTGTTTCATGAAGATGCATTTGACATTTGCAGGCAAAATTAAAACTGAATTAAAAGCAAGCATTATGCTCTCATCAGTTTTTGCCTGGGTTGCTGTAACAGCACATGTTTTAGTTCCTTATTGTTTGCAGATTCAGGCTCAGTGCCTGGATTCTATCCTCGTAATTTTTTGTTTGTTTGTTTTTAAAGGGAGAGTGACAGTGTGTGTGTGTGTGTGTGTGTGTGTGTGTGTGTGTGTATGTGTGTGTGTGTGTGAGAGAGAGAGAGAGAGAGAGAATGAGAGAATCAATTTTATTTAGTTTTTCCTGTGGCTTTCTGCGCTCCGAACTTCGTTGTGTAGGTGGTACTGGGGTTTGAACCTGAGTACTTGCACTTGCCAGGCAAGCACCATAACCGCTGAGCCACCATTACAGTCCATCTATCCTTGTAACTTAACAGTGAAATCTTTATATATTTTTAACCCCTCATCAATTTTATCTTCTTATATTTCACTTGGATTCTTCATAGTTTTGATGGAGGGTGATGAACATTTAAGAAATATTAATGCATACTTCTCAATGAGTATTACATATTTTATTTCTTTTACATTTTTATTTAGTTAATTTATTTTATGGGCACATTATAATTATACATAATAGTGGGATTGGATATTACATATTCATGCATGCACACAAAATAGTTTGGTCAATTTCGTTTCCCAATACCGCCCCTTTACTTTCCTCCGTTTCTCTTCCTGGTCTCTTTTCTCTACTCTACTGGTCCTTTCTGTTTTCATGAGATTTACCTCTTCTCCTTTTTACTCTCTAGCTTTCACACTTTAGAGAGAGAACATGTAACTCTTGATATTCTGAGTTTCACTTATTTTGCTTAACATAATATTATTCTTAAGCTCTGTCCATCTTTTTGACAAACATTCCAACTTGCAATCAATTTGCCTTCTTCACATTGCTAATTATTTATTACTTATATGGGGACTCATTTCCTTTAGATCATGTGTGCTTCATCATATGATTTTCTCTGTAGCAAATAAAAACTGTTTTGGCACAAATATTTAGGGAACACTTAGGAAATGATTTTTTAAATAAATAAACATCACTCGCAGAAGTCTTGTTATTCTAGAATAAGAAATCATCTGCAATGGGTGAATCTTTTTACAATTTTTATTAAGGAGTTGAGTTATTGCACAATCACAAATGTGCATAAAGTTAACCACACATTGCCCATACCCCAGTCTCTTGATTCTTCTATATTTTGCCTTTACAACTGATATAAATATGTAGATTGTGAATTTTCCAGAATTAAAAGATTGTGTAAGTATTATTTGGATTCTCGGGGTGGGGGTAAAGAGTATGCTACATTGTTGATTGTCTCCCTAGATCCCTCCCTATCCTCCATCCCTCTCCTGTCCCCACCTCACTCCCACATATCTATGGTTCCCCTAGATTATGTGTTGCTATGCCTTAGTGGGGTCTAATACATGAGTTTGACAACCTTTCACCCAAGCCTGGGTTTTGTTCTAGCTTCCATAAATGAGGGGAAATATTCAACCCTTGAGTCTCTGGCTTTGGCTAACTTTGCTCAGCATGATTTCTTTCATTGCCATCCATTTATCTTCAAAGGCCACAATATTATTGTTTCCAATTGCTGAGTAGAACTCCATTGTGTATGTTATACATATAGGTACCATAGCTTTTGGATCCATTCTACCAGTGCAATGATGTCTATAACATTTTAGAATAGAACCAAAATATGTATACATACATATGAAAGATAAATATCACAAAATATTACAGTTGTCAAAGCTAGGTTGAGGACATGATTTTTTTCAATGTAAAATTTTTCATAGCAAAAACAAAACAATGAAAAAGGATTATTATCACATGGAGTTGCTCTAAATCAACAATACTCAACTGCTTACTACCTTGCCATATCTGGTCAATGAAATCATTGTAAAAAGCAGGCACTTTTATAGCAGAGATTATAGGTTGTATGTACGAGATATCTCTGGGACTTGAGTTTCCAGTCCAACCCTTTCTACCTCATCTGTGTTTTCTCAGATGTGCACCAATATTGATCTTATCTCATCAATATGACTTGGCATCAGAGTTGATAGCTATTTTTCAATTCCATCATCCTTGTTCTTCATAACAATATCCCACAGACCAGAATGGAATGAACATGGTATATATTTTCTGCCAACTGAAAATATTAACTCAGAATTATTTTTAAAAATCCATTGGTTTTCTTTAATCATTAATTACAATACCAAAATATCTATGAAAATCTGTGTTTTTTCATTGATTTATTCTTTTTATTAAGTAGTTGAGTTGGGCATTTTATTAGGAATTGAACAGAAAATGGGTAACAAGATATGACCTTGGTCCTTGAGAAACACACGCTATCTAATGTATAGTAGGCAATTCTGATGAGAAAACAAGCAAAAAAAATACATGGCCTGTGAAACAGAACTCCTACGGTTAGAGAGAAACCAAACTGTACTTAACTACTGCAAAGAAAGAGAGACACACAATTTATAGACTCAACTTAAAAGTTCCAGGACTGTTTCAGTTTTTGGCTTAGCTTCATGTTCTCAAGAATTTGTCTTTCTCTCAGTTCTGGTTTTCTCTCCAAGAACTTCATTGTCTTTATTTCTGTTAGCAGTGTGACCCTAACAGTATTAGGTGAATACCGTGCTCTTTTGCAATCCCAGCAGAAAGAACTATCATTCTTTCTAACGGCTAAGAGAAAGTTCTGGAGCTAATGATGCTAACTGGTGTCTCAGCATACTTGCTCACCCCTGCAAAAAAAATGTCTTATATCTGATTGCCCAAGCCTAAGTTGTGTTCATCCCTGTGGCTATGAAACTCAGGACCTTTCCTGAGAGTAGAAATAAAGGGTATTCTTGAAGGAAATTGATACGCTATTATGAAAAAGAGAGCAGCTTGTAATTACCAAGTAGGCAGATGCAATAGCTATTCATTGGCTAGAGTTAGAAGATGTGACTGTTGCAAGGTACTGTGGGAAAATACATAGGATACTATATATCTGCAAAGATATTTAGTGAATTAAGAATATACAAGGCCATACTTTAAATTTTCACCTTATGAAACTATATCTAGAAACACAACTTCCATCTATGTATCTTTGTAGAAGAAAATAATTATCCATTGCCCTTTTATGTTTCCTATTCTTTTTATTTGGAACCACATTTGTGTTACTAGGGATGAAGAACTAGAAAAAGTATTACAAGTCTAACTAAATGTTAATTTAGACATGTACAAGACCCAGATTATTTTTAGGATTTTTAGTATAAACTCTACAACTATGAAGTTATTCTTTATGATACAATGCTAGACAATACTCCTTTATATATTTGGAAGTATGTAGTTTAATTATCCAAATTTCAAATAGATTTTTTTTTATCTTTCAAACCTTTCAATGTAGCTAGCTGAGTTAAAGCTAGATCTTCATGTAAATTAAGAGAGAGCCATCCCAAGAATGGAACTTAAACTGCAATGGAAATTTATAATGGGGAAGCAAAGAAAACTATGTTATAATTTCTAAAAAAAAAAAAAATTTACTATTTTTGATGTAAAATATGGGAAATTATTAATCTTAATTCCCTAGTATATATAAAGGTTATATTGAAATTATTACATTAAAAACTTTAAAATCAGGGCTGGAGAGGTGGCTCAGTGGTTTCGGCGCTTGCCTGGCAAGCATGAGGACCCAGGTTCAAATCCCAGCACCATGTACACAACTAAGTTTTGGAGCAACTAAGGCCATGTGAAAAAATTAAATAAAGTTGTTTCTCTCTTTCTCTGTCTCTCTCACTGTCCCTCTCTCTTTATAAAAAAATTTTTAAAAAAACTTTAAAATGATTCAAAGTTAGAGTAGCCTTGAGTTATTTGATTTGGGTTAAGAATATTTTCTAAAACATATTTACAAATAAGGAATATGTTGTAGTTAAAGGATATAAATAAACGTCATATTCAATTTTTATGAACATTTGAAAAATTTACTTTGGAAGGAAAATTTATAGGTTTCTAAAATTCTTTGAACCAAAGAAGCATAAGGATTATTTTCTTGGAACTCTTACAAACATGGAATTGCAAGTTCACATTTTTCCATACAGTTGCTAGAGTTGATAAATTAGATATTTTAAAAATCAACAGCAGTAGTTTCCCTAACAAATAAGATAGTCATCACTATGGACTAAAAACTAGAGAGAAACACAAAATAATAAATGTAACAAATACACAGGCTTGCTGGACTTTGCTTTTGATTCACCCAAGATGAGACTTTAGATTCTGAACATCAATGAGAGCTGAAAGATCCTCACAAAAGATGCCAGAAGCAGATTGAAAGGTAAAAGCCAGGGGCTAAAGTGATTGAAAGCAGTAAAAAAAAAAAAAAAAAAAAAAAAAAGTTTAAAATGATGTGCTTGCTGCCTAGTAGGACACACATGCGGAGCAGAACAAAGTAAGCAGACTCTTACAATGGTTGCAGCTAAAACAAGTTCTGTGATTGTCCCATCTTTACCATTGGTGTTCCTGAACCAGCAGCCTGCAGTGTGCAGATGGAGTACTACACAATCTTCACGTTATCCTTCACTTGGTCATCTAAATCAATAGGTGCTTTTGAATTGCTCTATGCCTTGGTCCTGGAAATACTGATTTGCCCATGGGTCCTATTTTTAGGCAATAGGATTTAGAAGAAACAGAGGCATCCATAAAACTCTATAAGGGAAGAGATGAAAATAATATAAATAGAAACATATCTTCCACTCAAATCTTATCTAACAATCAATACAATAAATGATAAACTAATCAAAAAGAAAATAGACAAAAATCAACTGTAAAAGAATTATTAATAATAATTTTATAATAACTAAAACGTTTCAGTGCAATGGAAAAGAAGTAGAATTTACAAATATATGGCAGCAATAAGACAATGAATTAAAAAGAAGCAAAATAGGAATGTGTATAACTGAAAAGAGTCAAATCTGGAAAAAGTAAAATAGTCTCTGAGAAGCTATAAACTTAATGTATGGAAAATACTTATTTTGGAAGTAAAGAGCTTGATGAATTAGAAGACAGTAGAGGGTTATTCCCCAAATATAATGCAGATTAAAAAAAAAGAAGGAACAGTTAAGAGATAACAGCAAAGGTTGAGAATATACAACATAAAGAGAATGGAAGTTGAGAAGTGATATTACAGGTAAATTCTGTAAACTATCCAGAGTTGAAGAAATACATAGGCTTTCTTTTTTTTTAATTTTAAATTTTTTATTTTTGAACAACCTTACAAGATTTTAACAAAATAATATAAAATGTGTATACATTCTGGATATTGCAATTACCCCCCATAGGTGCCCCCGCAAATACCCTCCTTTATCCCACCTTCCCCTTCCCACTATATCTCTAAAAAAAGTATTAGGTTGTAAAGCATTACATCTTATCTGGATTTAACACATGCTAATAGACCAACTTTCTCATTGTCCAGGGTCTAGTCCCTACCTCCACAGATGAGTGGAGACAATCGATCCTTAGATCTCTGGGTTAAGCTGATTTTACTCATCATGATCTCTTCCATAGCCATCCATTTACCTTCGAAGGCTGCAATATCATTGTTTCTAATTGCTGTGTAATATTGTACCACAGTTTTTGGATCCATTCTTCCAGTGAGGGACATCTGGGTTGTTTCCATAGCCTAGCAATAGTAAATTGTGCTGCTATGAACATAGATATTGCTGTGTCACTGTAATGTGCTGATTCTAAGTCCCCTGGAAAGATACCCAGGAGTGGAATAGCAGGGTAAGTGAACACCAGGGGCTGGAGCAGTGGCTCAGTGGTTCCCGTGCTTGCCTCGAATGCACAGGGACACGGGTTCAAACCCAGCACCAGGAATGCAACGAAGTGTCGGAGAAGCGAAGGCCAAAACTAAATAAAATTGATTCTCTCTCTCTCTCTCTCTCCCTCTCTTTCTCTTTCACTGTCCTGCTCTCTTTTTAAAAAAGAAAAAGTGAACATCAGTGCTTACTAGGATGTAAAGATAGATGAAAGGTTGGACGGAGGGAAGGCGAAAGGAAGGAATAGATGTGTAGATATATGGATTCTAGAAATGGAGAGAATTATTGATGTGTATATTTTTAAGAGAGATAAAATTGAAATATAACATATATACTTAAGACTATAATGTGAAAAATACAAAATATATAAAAGGAGAAAAATCTTAGCATCATCCAAAGAGAAAAGGCATGTTATCTAATTTATGTTTACAATAAAATTGACAGGGCCTGGAGGGGTGGTTCGACGGTTATGGCGCTTGCCTGGCATGTGCAAATACATGGGTTTGAACCCCAGAACCCTTGTAGACAACTAAGTGTCTGAGCAATGAAGGCCATGTGAAAAACTCAATAAAAGTTGATTCTCTCTGTCCCTGTCTCTCTCTCTCTGTCCATCTCTCTTAAAAATAATAATAATAATAATAAACTGATGGCAGCATCCTCAGCAATAAGAAAATAATGAAAGTAATACAAAATGCTTAATAGAATTAGCTGTAAAAGTAGAATTCCATAAATTTTATAATATCACTTAAGAGTGAAGACAAATAAATTATGCAGTTATAAATTCCAGCACAAAAAGACCACAAATAAGGAACTACTAAAGAGCAAAAAAAGTGATCTCAGTCTAAAGAAATCACACAAGAAACAACTATTATTTCATTATAATTAATTAATAATTCAACAATCTTTTTTATGCTTAAAAATAAAAATACTAAAGTTATAGACATAAGGAAATTGAACAGGAATTTCACTTATGACTGAAACATGCTAAAATTCTTTTGGAACAAAAATAGATATATTTGCAACTTTTAGACTTTATTAGAAAAATTAAGTTGATTACTTGTATTAATAATATTAGGTTTATTAATCTTAAAAATGGCACCTATAGTTTCTCAAGACCACACTAAATACTTAAAAAAAAACATAAATTTTAATTTATCTAAAATCCAGAAAGAAATAAAAAGTGAACAGAGAAAGAAAACTTAGTAGGCACAACAGACACAATAGGTGGTAGATATACATTAAAAATCAACCAAAATATATTTAAACATATTAATGCAGCCATGAAGGTACAGGTCTAAAAATTTTAATGAGAAAGAAAGCCATTTGATATATTAAAATCTACCAAATACTAATAAATAAGAAGCATAAAATAGCAAAAATGATAGTAAATTAATGACAGGAAATATGTAGGTAAATTACACTGATTACTATAGTCAGTATTTGCACACATTTTATACACAACTAGTATTAGCAATATGAATATTAAATAAAGGTATTAAAAGCAAAAACATTAATAAGAAAAGAATGAATTTATTTTTGTGGAGATCCAAATCACTGTAACAATTTTTGAGTAAAATAAATGACTGTCTTTCAAGTGTTTGCTCAGATAACTGCTTTTCTATAAGGCATATAATCTCTCCTCTATTTAAATTATATCCTATCCCCAGCTTACAGAATCCAAATATTTCTGATCTACTTTAGTTTTTATAGCACTATAATTAACTTTAAAAATATGTTTATGGTTAATTTTCTATTTTTATTTTATCAGTGAGAGAATTTATTCTATTAATGAAAACATTATGAAAATAAGCTGTCTCTATATACATAAATAAATATAAAGCAAATGTATGAAGACTTTCTAGTTTTAGAAATGTTTCCAGTGATGATGAGAGGGACATATACACAGATTTTAGTAGATCTGTAATTTCTATATTGCTTTTTGCAAATGAACTGAAGAAAATGAACTGAAGAAAATATTTTGACGTTTGCTAAATCCATGAAGCAGTTTCATAGGTACTCATGGTTTTTTCCCTCTACCACTGTAGTTTGCTAATTGCAATGGACATTTGCAGAAAGAAATGAGTATTTTTTAAAAAATTCATAACAAAAGAGAATATAAGTGAGAAGTAAAAAGAATTTGAAGCACGATTTGTCCTTTAAAATTGAATTGTAGTATTAGTGGTGGTAATGATTTTGCAAATTGGATATGAAATCTAGTCTAGAGATAACTAAAATAATCTTAATAGTCTTTATAAGAAAATAGCAAACTCTCGATTTCAAATAACCATGAGAAACTGTGAAAATCCCCAAATTGGCAACAATTATAATACTCCATATTGTGTCAGATTTCTCCAGAAAAACAGAAACAGTAAAATGCATGCATGATGGCTCAAAAGATTGTGGAGACTGAGAACTACCATGATCTGTTCTCTGCTAGCTGGAGCCCTAAGAAAACTGGTGGTATAATTCAGTGAAGATAAAAGGCCTGAGAACCAGGGAACCAATGGTGTGAATAGTAGTCCCAGGGCTGGAGAAGATGAAATAAAATATTCTAGGTCAGTTGGGCATGTAGGTAAAAAAAAAAAAAGAAAAAAAGAAACTGGGTGTTTGAATTCCTTCTTCCAATGGATTAGATGATACCCAAACTGATGAGGGAAATCTACTTTTTTGAATTGACTGATTCAAGTGTACATCATCTGGAAACATTCTCTTGGACACACCTGGACATAAAGTTTTTTTCTGGACACCCCATGGCTAATACATTTGACACCAAAAACAAATCATCATAAGTCCACCCCATGTCAGCTTGGCACTTACATATAAACCTTAAGCCACAAAATTAAAAACAATGATGTGGTCATAATTCTCTTTAAAATGATACAACTATCCTGTATGCAAACAAAATGGCATTCACCCCTCTCTAGAAAAGAATGTGAAGACCTTGGATGATGGTTGCTCTTCATGATATCCCATAACTTAAGTACTATGATGTAAAATGAACAATACTATGTATTAAACCAACACATTTAATGGTACCTGAAAATGAATAGGAGAGGGAACAAATGCATCCATATATATGCATAATAAATCGAGGATGGAAAATCATTCACATTTACAGTCTTTGTTTCTGTGTTTCCATAACTGATAACTTGGTCATCGTTAGCACTTACAACTATTTTCTTTCACTCCACATGCTGTATTCCCTTTGTAGTTAGAAAACATCTCAGCCAGTCATGATTTTTCACTTGGCAGTAAGATAAAATTTTCAATCCTGAAGAATCTGGGCCATTACTATTCCTACGTGTATTGACTTGTTAGACTTTTTCATTGACCTCAACAGTAGAGCTTGTTGAAACTGAGGGATGCCAAAGGGGTCTTCTCTATTCCACAAATACTTTTCCTTACCTTCACTGTGGGATATTAATTTCCCCTTGGTAGTCAGGGTCAAGCACCCCAGATTCTGTACTCAGAGGTGACCACTGCCAGGTCAGCCTCTGTGAGTAGAAGCCCATACGTACTACCATGCACAATCCTCATCCCTACATAAATGAGGACTTCGGGTGATGAAAGAGGTGGTTAGGGAAGTACTGTGACTAGTATCGAAAGACAGGGCCTTCCCATACCCTTGACCATTAAAATTCTAATGTGCTAAGTCACTATTTCATTAGCATTCACATAGGGCACAAATATCCTCATGTTTTTTGCCCATGCAAGGGTATGCATATATATAATCCCCAAATTTCTTTGTCACCAGTTCTCTAATCTTCTTTCCTCCAAGTTCCTGACAATTACAGTTGTGAAACTTATCCTTTATTTTAGAAATTTCAGTGAGATAGAGGGTTCCTAGATTTTAGTCAGATTTATTTTCCATTCTCTGTCAGGCAAATGAGTATCAATAAATTTAGAGCAGTTGCTACTTCTCACTGCCAAGGTTCGGTAATCAATATTATCAATGACATGGACCATTATGATATCTTGCAGAAAAGAAAATTGATCAAGATTCTGGCAAACTTAGATATGGAACTAGAGAGTTGAAATACTCTTGAGTTAGGATGGTACAGGTGTTTACCTGACCTTGCAGGATGAAAGCAGAGTGTTTGTGGTTGATTCTATGGACAAACATAAGGATAAAAATGAATGTGCTTCATTGCTGGTGGGACTACAAACTGGTTCAGCCACTCTGGAAAGCAGTGTGGAGACGCCTCAAAAAATTAGGACTGGAACAACCTTATGACCCAGTTATCCCACTCCTGGGTATTTTCCCAAAAGAGTTAGAATCAGCATATTATAGAGATACAGTTTCATCAATGTTTATAGCAGCTCAAGTTACTATAACTAGACTATGGAACCAACCCAGATGCCCCTCACTCAATGAGTGGATTCAAAAACTTTGGTACATATATACAAGGGAATACTACTCAGCTGTTAGAGAAAATGATATTATGGCTTTTGCAGCCAAATGGATGGAGATGGAAAAAATTATGCTGAATGAAATATCCCAATCTTAGAGAATGTTTCCTCTCATTTGTGGAAGCTGGATTACAACCAGAAACAGTATGATAGATGGCTAGGCTAAGCTAATAATAACATCAACATGTATGAATTTTTACAGGAACCTGGGGAAACTTGCCTAGGATGCTGGGAGACGTAGGGAGGGGTCAAGGAGGGGCAGGGAGGAAATAGGAAGGGTATCAAGGAGACTGGAGGGAGGGAGTATGGGGGAATCAACTCAGAGGGAAACCTCCGACCTCTGTGAGAAGTCCATTTAATACAGGGGTTCATTGGGGGAAACGTGACCATGAGGAACCCAAGGGGGGAAATCATGGAATGGCATCAGCCTTGGCTTGCTATGTGAATATACGTTTGTTCTTGATTGATAATGATTCCCCCATATTCAACTAATAAAAAAAGAAAAAAATGAATGTGCCTATTCACTAGTTTATGATAATGTATTGTTCCGCAGTCTTATCTGAAATCTGAATATAGGCTCAGACACTCAGAAAAGGCAAAGCAATCAAAACATCTAGGGAAACAACAATTGAAAGAGTCAAGAGAGCATCTGAGTGTTGCTAGTGAGAAGGTTAGGGACAAAAAGATCATTTTGTTTTTTAATTTTTTAATTATTTATTTCATTTTTGGTTTTGGATTGTTTTGTTTTTGAGGCTTTAGTTATGGCTACATCATGCCCAGGCAGGCAAACAGAATAAGATAAACAATATATAATTATGTCTTTTCTGATCTGCATAGATTTATCTGGCATTTCTGTCTTCTACATTGTATTTCCAACATCCTCCTGCCAGAATGGTTGCCATTATTTTTCTTAAATGTCACCATAATATTGATGTAGAATAGATGCCAATGCACCTTTCCCTGCCTCCCAGCCCCAGGCATTCCTAGCTTCTGTGGCTCTTGTGTCCTGTTTTTTCACCTTCCCCTTTCCTCTAAAATATATATATGAATATGTGCTGTCTTTGTCATGGAGGAGAGACAGACTATTCAGCAAATGGTGCTGGACAAACTGGTCAGCCACTTGCAGAAAGTTGAAATTACACCCTTATCTTTCACCTTGCATGAAAATCAAATAAAAATGGATCAAGGAGCTTGGAATTAAACCAGTACCTTACAACTGATGGTAGACAAATTAGGTCCAACACTTCAGCATTTGGGAGTAGGCAAAGACCTTCTCAACATGTCTCCTAAAGTGAAGGAAGTAAAGTAAAAAATCAGTGACTGGGATACCATAAAGCTAAAAAGATTTTGCACTGCCAAGGAAATAAACAAAAGAGCCAAGAGGTTTCCTACAGAATTGGAGAGAATCATGGGCTGTGATTCTTCTGACAGGGGCCTCATATCCAGAATCTACAAACTCCTCAAAAAGCTTAAACTACAAAAACACAAACAACCCAATCAATAAATGGGCCAAAGAGCTAAATAGAAACTTCTCAACACAGGACATTGAACAGGCCAATGAATACATGAGACAGTGCTCTAAATCACCTGTAATCAGAGAAATGCAAATGAAAACTACATTAAGATATTACCTCATGCCATTCAGATTGGAAAAAGTGCAGAAAATAAACAATAATAGATGCTGGAGGGGCTGTGCAGAGATAGGTACACTAGCACACTGTTGGTGGAACTTCACACTGCTACAGCCCCTCTGGAAAGCAGTGTGCAGATTCCTCAAAAAACTAGGGATGAGCCTACCATATGATCCTGCTATTCCTGTCTTGGGTATTTTTTCAGAGAATTTAGAATTAACACATTACAGTGACACAGTGAAATCGATGTTCCTAGCAGCTCAATTTACAATAGTTAAATTATGGAAACAACCCAATGTCCCTCATTGGATGAATGGATTCAAAAACTGTGGTACATATATACCATGGAATTTTACACAGCAATTAGAAGAAATGATATTGCAGCCTTTGAAGGTAAATGGATGGCTATGAAAGAAATTATGCTGAGTAAAATAAGCATAACCCAGAGAACCAAGGGTCAAATGTCTTCACTCATCTGTGGAGGAGGCTGGAGCTTGACCCTGGCCATTGAGAAAGAAGATCAATTCTTAGGGTTTAAATCTGGATAAAGTGTAATGACATACAACCTAAGGCATTCATAGAGATGTATGGGAAGGGTGGGGGAGGGATAAGGGTGGGTAATTGGGGGGAATCTTGGGGGTAAATCTAATTTTCAGATTTTATATATATTATATTATTTCATTAGAAGCTTGTTTGTTCAACAAATAAATTTCTTTCTTTCTTTTTCTTTTTTTTAAAGAAAGAGGGGACAGTGAGTGAGAGAGAGACAGAGAGAATCAATTTTTATTTAGTTTTTCACATGGCTTTCATTGCTCTGAGACTTCATTGTGTACGTGGTGCTGGGGTTTGAACTTGCATACTTTCGAATGCCAGGCAAGCGCCCTGACTGCTGAGCCACTGCTCCAGCCCCTAAATAAATTTCTTAATTAAAAAAAAAAAGAACCTCAATTGGTGATTTCCCTTGTAGAACTTGTTGTATCTGTGTATATTTTCATGCACTTGGGGTTTTCTTCTCTCTTTATGTGTTAGTATTTCTGCTAAAATGTTTTTATTTAAATATTTAATATGTGTATTCTTAATGAATGAATTCAAGAAATTTAAAAAGAAATAATCTGAGCTAGAGTGGTGGCTAGGTGGTTACAGCACTTGCCAGGCATGTGGGAGTATACATATTCAAACTCCAGCACCCCATACACAACCAAGTATCTGCACAACAAAAGCCACATGAAACACTAAAAAAAAAAGGATTCTCTTTCTCTCTCTCTCTTTTGTCTCTCTCTCTGTACCACTCTCTTTAAAAAAATGAATGAATAAAAAAAATAAAATGGAAATAGTCTTATGTAGAATTTCTTTGTGTAAGTATTATGTTCCCATGGAGAAATTTCTGCAGTGGACATGATTATGAAAGCATTTGAATAGAAAAATTTTCAGAGAATAATATAGTATTACAGGTTGAGATTCGTAATATTAAAATCTTAAATCTGAAGAGCTCCAAAATTTGTAATATTTTTAGTGCTAACTTGATGCAAGTGGAAAATTCCACACCTGACTTCATGTGACAAGTTAAAATATAAGTGCACTAAAACTGTTTGTAAAATTATCTTCAGAAAATTTGTAGAAGATATAAATGAAACAAATGAAATTTGCATTTAAGCTTAGATATTTTCCCCAAGTTATCTCATCACATATATGCAAATATTCCAAAATCTGAAAGCATCCCAAACATGGAACATTTCTAGCCCCAAGCATTTCAGATCTGGAATAATTAACCTGTATTCTAAGTATGGTGCCTTTTACTTAAAGCCTTTATGCAAAAAGATGAAGTGTCACTATATTAAATAGCTAAAACTACTTCTTCTTACAGTATACTTTCAATGTAACTCTCTTAGTTTACCTCTAAAAAATTTTTATTTAGTGTTCATATTTTTGCTTAGGCCTACCAGTCTATTTTAACTGTGAATATGAAGGTATTTCAAAATATCAGTATTGTCATTTATGGGAAGATAGAATATGTGGCTGATTTTTATTTTTCTCAAACCATATGAAAACCTTCCTTTAGTTCTTTCAGTGTCCAGCTGCTTGAGTTGAGGATTTCTGAGTGGCTTCCAAGAGGTATTATCTACTTCCATTCTACTTTGGTACCTAACCCCAGAAATAACTATGAGATCAATGATGATAATGATAGAGATTTTTAACTCTATTAAACAATACAATGTGGATCTTCCATTCATTATTTAATCATTATTATATCATTTGGAAGCCAGAAGCATAATACTTTCAAATCATGTAAGTGAAACTCAAAATTTTAAGTATTCTGCTAGAATCATATACCAAGTTTGAAAAAAAAATCCTAAAATGCAAATTCAGGATTATTTGAAACTGTGTCCAATCTTGTGCCCACTGAAATATTCACTAAGCCTCCTCATCTTTACTTTAATGGAACAGGAAATTGGCTATGGGAAGGCTCATTCCCATGTTAACAAAACACTGTCTCCAGTCATCTGTTTCCTCACCTTTTTTTAAAATT
>PVKS010006500.1:0-38904 GCA_004027875.1 Aplodontia rufa
TTACATATGGACTTACAGTTAGGAGAGAATCATTATCAAACAATCAAGAGCAAATGTATATTCACATAGCAAGCCAAGGCTGATGCCATTCCATGGTTTACCCCCTTGAGTTCCCCATGGTTCCATGTTTCCCCCAATTAAACCCCTGTGTTAAATGGACTTCTCATGGAAGTCGGAGGTTTCCCTCGAGTTGATTCCCCCATACTCCCTCCCTCTGATCTCCTTGATATCCTTCCTATTCTCTCCCCTACTCCCTGCCCCGCTCCCCACATCTCCCAGCATCCTAGGCCAGGTTCCCCCTGTTTGTGTAAAAATTCATACATGTTGAGGTTATTATTAGCTTAGCCATCTATCATACTGTATCTGGTTGTATTTTAGCTTCCACAAATGAGAGAAAACATTTGGCCTTGAGTCTCTGAGTTTGGGATATTTCACTTAGCATAATTTTTTCCATCTCCATCCATTTGGCTGCAAAAGCCAAAATATCATTTTCTCTAATAGCTAAGTAGTATTCCATTGTATATATGTACAAAAGTTTTTGAATCCACTCGTTGAGTGAGGGGCATCTGGGTTGGTTCCATAGTCTAGCTATAGTAAATTGAGCTGCTATAAACATTGATGAAGCTGTATCTCTATAATATGCTGATTCTAACTCTTTTGGGAAAATACCCAGGAGTGGGATAGCTGTGTCATAAGGCGGTTCCATCCCTAATTTTTTGAGGAGTCTCCACACTGCTTTCCATAGTGGCTGAACCAGTTTGCAGACCCACAAGCAACGTGACACTGTTCCTCTTTTCCCGCAGCCCCTCCAGCACCTGTCATTGTTTGTATTCTTCATTTTTGCCACTCTGACTGGAGTGAGGTGGAATCTCAGTGAAGTTTTGATTTGCATTTCATTTGCTAGTGATGCAGAGCATTTTCTCATATGTTTATGGGCTTTTGGGATGTCTACTGAGAAGTTTCTTTTTAGTTCAGTAGCCCATTTATTGATTGGATTATTTGTGGTTTTGGTGTTTAGTTTTTTTAGTTCTTTATATATTCTGGATATTAGTCCTCTGTCCGAGGTGTAGCAGGCAAAGATTTTCTCCCATTCTGTAGGTTCTCTCTTGAGACTCTTGACTAAATCTTTAGCTGTGCAAAAGCTTTTTAATTTAATTGCATCCCATGCATTTATTCTTTTTTTTTTTTTTTTAAAGAAAGAGGGGACAGTGAGAGAGAGTGAAACAGAATCAATGTTTATTTAGTTTTTCACATGGCTTTCGTTGCTCTGAGGTTTCATTGTGTACGTGGTGCTGGGGTTTGAACTCGCGTACTTGGGCATGCAAGGCAAGCGCTGTAACCCTAGAGTCACCGCTCCAGTCCCCCATGCATTTATTCTTGATTTTACTCCTTTCACCATGGGAGTCCTGTTAAGGAAGTCTGTGCCAACCCCTATGTCATGTAATGTCAATCCTACTTCTTTTTCAAGCAGTTGTAGAGTTGCTGGTTTAATATCCAGATCCTTGAACCATTTTGAGGTAATTTTTGTGCAGGGTGAAAGGTAAGGTAAATTCAGTTGTCTACACATGGCTGTCCAATTTGTCCAACACCATTTGTTGAACAGGCGATCTTTCTTCCACACTATGCTTTTGCCCCCTTTATCAAATATCAGATAGTTAAAGGTATGGGGGTTCATCTCATAGTCTTCTATTCCATTGGTCTTCAAATCTGTTTTTATACTAATACCATGCTGTTTTTGTTACTATAGCCCTATAGTATAATTTCAGGTCAGGAATTGAGATAATACCACCTGTTTTCTTCTTGCTGAGTAATGTTTTGGCTATTCTGGGTCTTCTGTTATTCTATACGAACTTGAGAATTGCTTTTTCTATATCTATGAAGAATGACATTGGTATCTTGATGGGGATTGCATTAAATCTGTATAGGGCTTTAGGTAGAATGGCCATTTTGATTATATTGATTCTGCCTAACCATGAACAAGGGATGTTTTTCCATCTACTCAGATCTTCTGCAATTTCTTTATTTAAAGTTCAATAGTTTTCATTCTTAATATCCTTTGTAAGATTTATGCTCAAGATTTTTAATTTTTTTGGAGGAGATGGTGAATAGGACAAAAATTTAAAAAAAGAGGGGAACAGTGAGAGAGATTCAGTTTTATTTAGTTTTTCATGTGACCTTCATTTCTGGGACTCTTCATTGTATACGTGGTGCTAGGGTTCGAATCTGCTTCCTCACACATGCCAGGCAAGTGCCATAACCACTGAGCCACCAGCCCCTTAATGACAGATTTTATATGATGGTGTCAGTTCTATCCTGGTTGGGGCAGTGGGAGTCAGGGCTGGCTTTGCCTAGACAGAGCACCCTCTACCAAGCACACACACACCCTGCCTCCTGCCCTCACCTGATCTGTTTGGACTGATTGGACTGATTGTGTGGAACTCTGAAACCCTACACTATAAAACCCTCAATGTCTTTCTGTCCTTTTTGCTGAAGGAAGGGCTAGACTGCATCATCCAATACCAATATAAGGTGACCCCATATGTAGTTTTAAGTTTTCTTTTTCTTTTTTTTCTTTTTTTTTTTTTTTTGAGAGAGACAAGGACAGTGAGAGAGAGGGAGGGAGAATCAATTTTATTTAGGATTTTATGTGGTTTTCATTGCTGGGGTTCAAACCTGCGTCCTCACACATGCCAGGCAAGCGCTGTAACCACCGAGCCACTATTCCAGCCCCTAGTTTAAGTTTTCTAATAGCTACATTTAAAGAATAGGTGAGGTGTTTTCTTTTGCAGTACTGGGGCTCTAACCTATGGCTTTGCATTCGACCTGTGAGCTACTTCCCCAGTCTTTTAAATTTTTTTTTTGAAGGAAGCTTTTTTTTTTTTTTTTTTTTTTTAAAGAGAGAGGGACAGTGAGAGAGACAGAGAAAGGGAGAAACAACTTTATTTAGTTTTTCACATGGCCTTAGTTGCTCCAACACTCAGTTGTATACGTGGTGCTAGGGTTTGAACCCGGGTCCTTGTGCTTGCCAGGCAAGCGCCGAAACCACTGAGCCACCGCTCCAGCCCTTTTTTTTTTAAGAGAGACAAAGACAGAGAAAGAGAATCAGTTTTATTCAGATTTTCATGTGCCTTTTGTTGCTCCAACACTTCATTGTGTATGTGGTGCTGGGATTTGTACCCAGGTCCTCATGCATGCCAGGCAAGCGCTGTAACAGCTGAGCCTCCGCTCCAGCCCCTAAAGTTAATTTTAATAAAGTTTTATTTAGCCCATTACATTTAAAATATTATAATTTCAGCGTGACCAATATAAAACAATTATGACTGAGATGTTTCACATTTTTTTAAACTAAGCTACGTCTGAAATTTGGTATTTTACACTAATGGCACATCTGCACTGGCCACATTCTGAGTCCTTAGAGGTCGCATATGGCTGGCTAGTGGGTGCCCTCATGGGCAGCATAGATCTCTTGGCTGCCTGGAGTGCTAAGTCCTCAGCTCAATGTCCTGAGACTCACAGCCTCCCTTCTTTCATTTCATGGATGAGAGTTTATAAGTGGGGACTAAATGGGCGTCTTCTGCAAAACTTAATTTGCTCAAGTAACATTCCCCTAGTTCAGTAAGTGGCCCTCAGTGGATGCTCTCAGACAGATTTTGCCCACATAAAGTCTTGGAGAGAGGCTCCCTGCAGGCAAGGCCTGGCTGCCCCTGAGCATCTGCAGGCAGGATGAGGAGGCTGGGTTCTCCACAGTGCTTCATGACCTCTAACCTCTATGCAGAGCCAGGGCTGGGGACAAGGGAATTTCTCTGTGGGTAGGGAATATTAAGAAGTAAATCAGCAATAAATGAAGGCTTTGTCTTTGTCTTTTCATTTAGTGGAATAGAAGATGAACTCAGCTGAATTTGGTGAAGATGTAGATGAAGGTAAAAAAAAAATGTTTCTCATTTAAAATTTTTGAATAGGTCATATATTACATAGTCCAAAAATTTAAAAGGGTATAGAATGAAAAGTCTCCTACTCCATGGTCCTATCCCTATCCCGCTGTACCCACACACCTGTTATAAACAACTTAGATGTTTCCAGTTACTTTTTAGAAGTGCAAAAAGTTAATATGTAGTTCTTTCCTTCCATTTTCCTCCTCACCCCCAAAATGAATTTTAGACCAATTTTGAACTTGAAACATGGTTTTATTGGGTAGCACTAGTTTAGTTCCAACTTGGAGATCACTTTTCTGGAAAGCACAGGTTTACCAGATGTCATTCTCTGAGTGACAGTGCCAGAGGGTGGTCCACAAACAACTGTTGCTTAGAGAACCCTGCTGATCTCTCAGTGGCCCTGTCTCCCCTGCTAAGTCCTATTTTTTCTCTGCCACAGTTCTAAAAAATAACACTGTGAAGGTGGAGACAGAGGGGGAAGATGCTGCCCTGGACTGCTCATTGAATTCCAGGCCTGCTGAGAAGCACCCTCTGGACAGCGTCTTTACAGCCCTTCAGGACTCCAGCAAACGAAAGCAGCCAGGTGGGGAGGGCCAGCCAGACCCTGTCACCAACGTGAAGAGGAGGCGGCTGATACCCGAGGTGAGAGCCCAGCACTTTCCCTATTTGCTTGGCCTCTAGCCCTCTCTGATTTGAGGCCAGTTTCTCTGTACTTGTGGGCCTCCAGGCAACTGCTGAACCCTTCAGCACAAGAAAAGTTTTTTGTTTTGTTGTTTTTTAAGCTGTTCTGTCGCTGGCTTCAGTTTCTAGAAGGCATCTTCAACTGAAATCTTTGTCTGTGTCTGGATTCCTATGGGGCGAGGGGTTTCTTCACAACACAACTGCTTTTGGGTTCTTTTGTTTTGCAGTGCTCCACAAGAGCAAGCCTGCCACCACATCTCACAGTAGACTGATTCCTGGGAAGCTTGGGGTTAGCAGGTCTTGTCATAGATCCATCCAGTGCTATTAGGGAGCTTCTTCCCTAAAGAACTTTTCAGTGAGCTGGGCACGGTGGCACACACCTGCAATCTCAGTGACTCAGGAGGCTGACGCAGGAGGATTGCAAGTTCAGAGCTAGCCTTAGCAACTCAGCGAGGCCCTAAATAACTTTGAGACCCTATCTCAATAAAAAAATAAAAAGGACTAGTGATGGTGGCTCAATGGTTAAGTGCCCTGAGTACCAAAAAAAAGAATTTTTAGTGAATCTCTTTTTGAAGTGGGGAATTCTTTTACATTATACTTATTACCCTGTAAGTTATCTATTTTATGAATTTGCTTTATTTCTTAATCGCCTGCTGGTTGTATTGTACTTGGCTAAATGCTGAGAGAAAGTGGAAATGAACACACTGGCCCCTACAACATCCTGCTGTTCAGGTGGGAAACGGAGGAACACCATTAGTTGGTGGAACCTCCCGAGATCTAACAAATACACCTTTAACTCTTAGAAAAACATTTTGCCAAACCCTGCAACCCAGCTCCAAGTCTCCTCCCTGCCCTTCCCCTCCCCCTTGTCATACTCACTCTTTGGGAGACCCAGAGAAGCACAGTAACTTCTGATTCTGTGAGAGAATCCAGGTTTTCAGTGCTGTGTGTCATTAGAAGACCATGGGGTATCAGTCTGGGATCCTTGTTTTTTTTGGTAAGTTTTAATTCTCCTGGATGTTAGGGCAGATCCAAATAAATGGGGAATTTATATATTTTGGGTTCTTATTTAGGCTTCAATAACTAAACCTTATCCTTTTATTGCAATAGTGAGAAAGCTAAGATTTTAACCAAGATTTAAATATGCATGCTTGCGTTTTGTAAGGACCTAGACTCTATGGAACGTTGAGGGATACATTTATTTTTTTTTTTTTTTTAAAGAGAGAGGAATAGTGAGGGAGAAATAGAGAATCAACTGTATTTAGTTTTCCATGTGACTTTTGTTGCTCCGAGACTTTGCTTTGTATGTGGTGCTGGGGTTCAAACTCACATCCTTGTGCATGCCAGTCAAGCGCTGGAACCGCTGAGCCACCACTCCAGCCCCTGAGGGATACATTTTGAAAACTTTGATCTTAATTTTTTTTTTTTAGTTATCTTTTGAGCAACTTTATTGAAATATAACTTGCATACTGTGCCATTCACCAGGTTTTTTGCAGCCTAGTGACTTTTAGTATATTCACAGAATCATGCAACTCCTACCGTGGTCAATTTCAGAACATTTTCATAACCCCGCGAAGAAACAAACCCAAGCAGTCACTACCATTCCCTTCCAGCTTCTGGCAACCTCTGGTCTTCTTTGTGTCTCTGTAGATTTGCCTCTTCTAAACATTTTATTTAAATGGAATCACATAAATGTGGCCTTCTTGTGGGGTTTCTTTCACTTCCTTAATGTTTTCAAGGTCCGTCCATGCCATAGCATCAGTACTTCATTCTTCCACTGCACCCCATGCCCCCACCCTCCTTTTTTTTTTCCTTTTTGTAGTGTCCAGGGTCCCCTGCTTAGCCGGGCAAGTGCGCTTACTGAGCTTCATCCCCCAGCACCTCCCACTTGTTTTTGGTGGCAGGGAGTTTGAAACAAGGGGTGCTCATCTCTAGCCCTTTTTAGTTTTCACTTTGACACAGGGCTGGCCTCAAATTTGTGATCCTCCCGCCTGAGTCTCCTGAGAAGCTGAGATTACAGGCATGTGCCACCATACCTGGCTTAAGAACTTCTCTTAACATTTTGTGTAAGGCAGGTCTAGTGGCGACAACTCCCTCGATTTTTGTCTGAGAAGTAGTTGTTTCTTCTTCGTCTGGCAAGGCACAGGATTTTAGGTTGGTCAATTTTCTCTCCACATTGTGTTTCACTCTGCTCCCTGCTCTCATGGTTTAATTCTTACTTTTGCTCCTCTGTAGATAAGGTGTTTTCCTTTGGATTATTTCTATAGTTTGTACAGTATGAATAGGTGTAGTTTTTTTTGTTTTTTTTTTTTGCATGTTTCCTGCTTGATTTTATCTGAAGTTCCCAGATCCTTGGTTTGGTGTCTGACATTAATTTGGGGAAATTCTGTCATGGTTTCAAATATTTCTTCTCTTCCTTTTGTTCTTTCTCCTCCTGGTATTCCCATTCCATGCATGTCACATCTTTTGGATAGCCCTCCTGTTCTTGGATATTCTGTTCTAGTTGGGTTTTTTCCCTTTTTCTTCTTTTTCCCCCAATTCTTTTTCTCATTGCTTCAGTTTGGGAGTTTGCTGTTGAGGTATCCTTGAACTCAGAAATCCTTTCCTCTGCAATGTCCAGTCAACTAAGCCCATCGAGGGCGTTCTTCATTTCTGTTATACTGTTTTGTTTTCTCTCTAGCATTTCTTTTTGGTTCTTTCTTCAGATTTCCACCTCTGTGTACATTGCCCTTCTGTTCTTATTCTGTCTACTTATCCATTAGAGCCCTTGGCATATTAATCATGGTTGTTTTAAATTCTTTGTGATAATTCCATCATATCTGCCATATGATTCCACTTTGGTCTTAGTATACCTTGTAATTTTTCTTGGTAGTTAAATGTGATGTCCTGGGTAAAAGGAGCTGCTGTAAATAGGCCTTTAGGAGGAGGTGGGGAGGAGAGGGTTCTCCAGCCCTGTGGCTGGCTCAGTCCTTCAGCAGACCTGTTCCTCTGGGCTGTAAACTTCACTTGTTCTCTTTATCTCCTCCACTCCTTCCTAGCTGGGACTGGATGGCTGGTGTGGGCTGGAGCTGGTATCTCCCTTCCCTGGGGTCAGATAGCTTCAGATAAAACTTCTTCAGGATAGGCTCTGGTTAGTTTCTCCTGAGGGTAAATCTCCTTAAGTACGGAATTCTCTGGAGTATCTCAAAATGCTTCTCTTTTACCTCCTCCTCCCACAAGGCATGGAAGTTTTTCTCAGTCACTCGGAGAAACCGTGGAGCCCTTCAAGGTAAAAGCCACAAAAATGTGGAGGTTCTCTGATGAGTGGGGCCCGCAGAGTTTTAAATTCTTGGATTCTTCCACACAGAGCCTCCAGAAACCCCTCATTACAGATCAGGCCTCCCTGCCCCAGCTCTGGTTGTCTGGGGGGTCTCCCTCCTTGGGTGTCTGCTTTGGGAAGTTGTGGCTCTCTATTCATTCACTTTCTCTGTTTAGGGGACAGCAGTTTGATCTCACCTGTCTTGTGGATCTAAGAAAATTGTTGATTTTTAGTTTGTTGAGGTTTTTACTTGTGAGGCTAGAGTGGAGACTTACAAGCTCTTTTACATGCGGAACCAGAATCCTGAAACCACTTCACTCCTTCTTATGGCCACATAATAGTCTGTTGTATGGATATGCTACCTCGTGTTTATCCATTCATCAATTGATGGACGTTTGGGTTTTCCACTTTTTGACTTACCTGAATAGTACTTGAGCACTTGAGCAAGACAAAAAATCTGAATATATCTTTGAACAATTTTTATAAAGAAATAATTAGAAATATCCCTCCCTTGACTGGCTGTCTATACCAGCCCCTTGATGTATCCTTGTGAGATAAGGAAAGGTTTCATGCATGGATGGCAGTTTCTAGTATAGTGAATAATGGCTGGATTAAAACTCAGCTCACTGACTACTGCTGATACCTGCTGGGGGATATGAGAGCTACAAGATAGTCTGTGGCACATGCAAGTCTATAATCCCAGACGCTCAGGAGGCTGAGGCAGGAGGATCTCAAGTTCAAAGCCAGCCACAGCAACTTAGCAAGGCCCTGTCTCAAAATAAAATAAATATAATAAATAAAAAAAAGACTTGGAGATGTGGCTCAGTGGTTAAGCACCCGGGGTTCAATTCCCGGTTTAAAAAAAATTAGCCATTTTTTTTGTTTCATTTTAGATTATAATCATGTGCAAGGTTCAATAAACAAAAAACAATACCCATTTTTCTCTGTCGTATTACATTTCTGCTTATAACTAATTCTGTAAACTTACTTCAAGGTTGAAGGAAAATTAGAGTTCAGGAAATGGAGATAAAATTGAGTGTATCAGTTTACTTGAGCTGTGAAACCACCCAGAATTTAGTAGTTTAAAGCAACTGCCATTTTTTTCTGTTTTTGCTTATCATTCTATGGATCAGCTGGTGGTGGTTGCTCTGATGTGGCCCGATATGTTTGGGGCGGAGTAGTCTGGAATGGCCCATTTGGGCTAGGGTGAGTGGAGCTTCCCTCTCTGCACATTCTCCTGCCCTTGGAAGCTAGTCTGGGCTTGTCCACATGACTATGAGAGTTCCTAGGGGTTGGGGAGGGCGAGCTCTAGAGCACAAACACTGCAGCACCTCTGCTTGCCTCACATTTGCAAGGGGCCTGCAGGCCAAAGCAAGTCACATGGCCAACCCAGACTGAAAGGTGGACAAATAGATTCTACCTGCTGATGGGAGGAGCCAACTCACACAGCAGAGGGCGGGAGGGAATGCAGGCACCATTGCTAGGACTCATTCATCAAGGCGGGGGACAGCGAACTCTGAACAAGGAGGTCTGAGTGTGTGTGTAGGCCAGGTGGGCCTTTTGTGGGTGGCTCAAGGTGGCCCCATTGCTGCCTTGTACAAATGATCTGATTCTTCATTCTTTCACTCAGTAAATTTTTGTTGTCACAATGGGAGCAGAGAGAAGGGAACTGCTTCTTGTTCTTGGGGCAGAAAGGGAAAGGAATGTTCTTACATTTATTTAAAAAAAAAAAAAGATTGAGGGAGAGTGTGAGAGAGAGAAAGAGAGAATCAATTTTATTTATTTAGTTTTTCATCTGGCCTTTGTTTCTCCGACACTATGTTGTGTATGTGGCGCTGGGGTTCAAACTGCATCCTCACACATGCCAGGCAAATGCTGTAACTGCCAAGCCACCACTCCAGCCCTTTAACCCTTAAATTCTTCAGTATAAAGCCATTCAGAACAGCTCTGGCATTGGCCTGAAAGTCTGGGTTTATGCTGGAGAGGTGTCCTGGGTGTCACACAAACGGTGTAAAGGTCGAGGATACTGTTCTTGAAAGTGGTGGGGCAGCAAATGGGCTGGAGCTTCAGGCATCACATTGTGACATGCTTGGGGGAAAAGGAATCAAAAGTGCATTTGGATATTTCTGGTTTGACCTCCCTGTCTGATCTGCTCATACTAAAATGGTCACATATGATTTCAGTGGATTGGATACAGAAGGCAGTTCTAACATTTTAGGTTTTGGAGTGGAAAACATATGTTAAGACCTGAATTTTATTTGGGCATTTAATTCACTTTTTTAATTTCTTTTGTTGTATATAAAGTAAGGTTGACATCCCTGTCCTTCTTCTTGTTCTGTACAAATAATGTAAATAAAAAAATCTTTTGACTTTTTAAAATATTTTTCACTATAGTTTTACATATTGAAGGGGTTTGTTGTTACACTTCCATACATGCACACATCGTATATCTCTCTCCCCTTCACTCTCCCCCTCCTGCCCCTAGACCGCAAGGTTGCCCCCAGTTCAATTGGTAATCCATGTGTTTTTATTTTTTTAAAGAGAGAAGTATAGTGAGATTGAGAGACAGAATCAATTTTTTTTATTGAGTTTTTTTCACATGGCTCTCGTTGCTCCAACAGTTATGTATGTGGGTGCTGGGGTTTAAACCTGTGTACTTGTGCATACCAGGCAAGCGCCATAACCGCTGAGCCACCGCTCCAGCCCCGGTAATTCATGCTTGATGAGTCTGTTGTCTAAACTTATTGTTCTCTCACTCTTTCCTATATTGTACTCTAGCTTCCACATATGAGAGAAAACATTCAGCCCTTGAGTTTCTGGGTTTGGCTAATTTTGCTCGGGGTGATTTTCTCCATCTCTGTCCATTTACCAGCAAAGGCCATGATTTCATTCTTTTTTAATAGCCGAGTAGAATTCCATGGATTATATATACCACAGTTTCTTGATCCATCCATCCAATGATGGGCATCTGGGTTGGTTCCATAATTTAGCTATTGTGAACTGTGCTGCTATAAACATTGATGTAACTGTATCGCTATAGTATGCCGTCTTTTGACATTCCTAAACTCCTTGTAGAACAAAGTAGTATTTCCTTTTTAAAAGTTTGTATAAGTTACTGTGTCAGTAAATCAGTTGTTTCAGAATCCTGGGGACTTTAGAACAATCTGTTACTTTTATGAAATTATTATGTGTTGACTTTTCAAAATAGTACTAGTCTAATTCAAACAGACTAGTCCTTTTCATTGCCCCCTTGAGTTTTCTGAGCCTTCCTCTACATGGTGGCAGGGCTCAGACAGGGTGTATGTACTGCCTTAGCACTTTTGGCACCCTGTAAGCCAGGAGGAACCTGAATACTGAAAAGAAATATCAAAAAGCGTGGGAAAGCTGAGCACAGTGACATTCACCTATAATCCCAGCAACTCAGGAGGCTGAGGCAGGAGGACAGCAAGTTTGAGGTCAGCCTCAGCAACTTCAAGAGACTCTGTCTCAAAATAAAAAGGACTGGGGGTCTGGACAAGTGGCTCAGTGGTAGAGCACTTACTTGGCATGGGTGAGGATCTGGGTTGGATCCCTAGCACCACATAAACAATTAAGTGGAGAAAAAACAAAAAGCAGATGGAAAAAATAAAAATTAACTCTGTCTCTCACCAAAGAAACATAAAACAAGAGACTGAGGACATAGATAACTCAGTGGTGAAATGCCCCTGGGTTCAATCCCCAGCATCATCCCTCCTTCAAAAAAAGTGGGAAGTCGGTGTAGGAGCAGCTGTCAGTACCTAGTCAGCCTATGGTAGCTGTTCCCCTTTCTCTCCCACTTCATTTGTATCACAAGCCTGTGATGAAGGAATGAATGTGTCCTCCAGGCAGATTAAAATAAGCCTCTGGGAGGGGCTTGGGTGTGGCTCAGAATGCTTGCTTAGCATATGAGAGGCACTGGGTTCAATCCTTAACATCACATTTAAAAAAAAGTATTCTGCTCATCTACAACTAAAAAAAAAAAAAAAAGTGAAGTGCTAAGGTGCTAGGGGAGCAGGCTTGCTCTTAATGTCAGGAGGGGGACACTGGCTTTCTGCCCTCTACTCTGATTCATTCCCTCCATCAAGGTAAACATCAGAAAGAGCAGACTCCGGAGTCAGATAATGGGGCAGGTGCGGATTCTGTGGCCTCTGAAGCTCAGGTGCTTGCACAGTGGCGAATAAGAGCCTTGCTCACCCCCTGGCTTCTTGTGGAGTCATGAGAGGCCTAGCAGAGGCCCTTTAGGGATGTTTATTTGCCTTCCCAGAAGCCCTATCTCCAGTCCTCTCCCTAAGACCAGTATTTAGCTGCCTCCCTCCACATCTGTCAGAAAAAACTGGCATGGGACTTTGAAGAGAGGCCATCTGATGTCCTCCAGGACACTGCAGGCCTGAACGCTACCAAGGTTAGAGCAAAGAGCACCTTCTGTTTTCTCTTTTCCACTCCAGGGAAAGAGTGTCAGAGGGCGATGATCTGAATGGTAGCCCTGACGCTAAAGGTGCAGCACGTTCTCACTGCCATCAATGTTGACAGCTTGTTTTATGAGTGACATTTAGTGCTGTACTCAGGAGGAAAATAAAATCTCCCTCAGAAAGTCTAACAAAAGGCTGTATGAAGACTTATTTGGCACCTCCCCTGGAGAGGGTTGCATAGCCAAATACAGCAGATGTGGGAGTGAGTAGCCAACGTTTTTATGGGTAATCATCTTTTTGTTCATCTGAGTGGAGGCAGTGCTCAAGAGCTGTATGCCAGGCAGAGGTTAACTCTGTTCTGGGTGTTTTGCTTGCTTGCTTGCTTATTCGTTTTAATCCTAAAATGTTGACGTTGGTTGGGCTTTCAATCAGAGAAGAGATGCCATTCCACTCACGCAGCGCCAACATCCCACGCACCTATGTCAGTGCGTGGGACTGACAGGTGGGACGAGCTGGGGGATCACGAAAAGCTGTGTAGAGGTAGACCACAGATAGGTCCTGTGGCCATTCCCATGTCACAGGCTCCGAGAAGTGAGCACCACCAAGCCCGCTGCATTCCATCATGTGCACTTCTTGCTGAGGCCTACGGGGCAGCGGTGTTTTTAAGACACCTAAGAACCTTAGATGCCTGAATATTCTACAGTCTTCCTCTTTTCCCTTTTTATCACCCCTAGATTCTTACTTCTTTGAGGTCTTAGCACATTCTTCATCCTCAGCCTATACTGTTGGCAGTATCACAGTGGCCCCGAGGCTAAGGGCCATGAGAGGAGAGACTGCATCCAGCTCGTTCCCCAGGTGCTGGGGCCTTGCACAGTGCATGCCAGGTGCAGGATACTCGGTGGCCTTTGTTTACCAGCTCTAGTGGTAGAGAACTCTTCCATTCGGCTGCTGACTGGATCTAAGCTGTTGATGAGGAAGAGGAGATTCTGTGAAAGTGGGAGAGGTTAGCATCACTCTCCCTGCAGTTACTCCAGGGGACGGCGCCAGCCCCCTTGCTGCCTCTTCTCCTGGCCTGTCCTTGGTGTCACATTAACTCTCGAAGCCCTGCTTCCCAGAGGCGTGCTGCTTTCTTGGTGTTCCACTTTGCTGCCTCTCTGGGCACCACTTAGCTACTCATCATTCATTGAATGAGTCCAGTGACTGCTCTTGGATTTGGGGGCCTGATGAAGATGTCTAATACTCACAGCATCTCCATGGTGACGCGGGCCCTGGGATGTCGCTGGGCATGGACACCCAGAATCTCCCCTAGGCAGTCTACTTACCCCTCGCTTGTATCTCAACATCGGCTTCTTTCTTCAGTCCCATTCTCCGGCTGAGAGGTCTGGGCATTCCCTCGAGTCTGCGGGTGCTCCTGGTAGAATGCAATGCCCTGATCAGGGTCGGCTTGATGCTGGCGTTGCAGAGCCTCTGCTGTGCAGCAGAGGCCCCATATGGTTGGAAGATAAGCCTAGGAGGATTGGGAACAGTGTCAACCAGACACCCGGTGCCAAGTAGCACAGATTTAAAGATTTCTTGATACTCCTAGACAGCTGAGCGGAGATTTTTATCATCGGCAGCAACTGCAGCCAGCCCACTGCTGCTTTGCCACATTTGTGGAATTAATTGGAGCACTGAGTTGACAGGACACCAGTGTGGGGATATCTAAGAACCTGCTCTTCGGTTACTTGTGTTATGTTTTCGGTTGAATTGTGTGTCCAAGGTTTCTGGGAGTGCAGAACATTGCCCTCTACTGGGACTCTTTTTTATTCAAACAGTTTAATCAAAAATGTATGTATCAACAGCAGTGTTTCTAACATGCTCAGTGCAAATGCAAGTATTTATATTATTAAGGCTGAATGTTATAGAGGAGATTTCTAGTTCAGATGTACCCTGGCCTGCCTGCAGTAGGAATGTGGGGGAGTCCAAAAACTTAGATTTGTTGGTGTTCAGCCAGCGCTCCTGGTAACTTCTCGTTTTCTTTTCTTTTCTTTTTTTTTGGTACCAGGGATTGAACTCGGGGGTGTTAACCCTACTGAGGCACAGCCTCAGCCCTCTTTATATTTTATTTTGAAAGAGGGTCTTGCTAAGTTGCTTAGGGCCTCACTTAATTGCTGAGGCTATCCTTGAACTCAAGATCCTCCTGCCTCAGCCTCCCAATTTGCTGGGATTACAGACCTGCACCACCACACCTGACTCACTCCCCTGTCCTGCTCACCCTATCCCTGGTAACTTTTACCAGTACTTATTTTCTACATTAGGTATTCATTAGGGCAGGTCTCCCTCTAGAACATGTACTCTGATTGCATAGATGTGAATTTCTAATGGTCTCTTCTGCATGAATTTTTTTTTATTTATTTATTTTCAGTACTGGGAATTGAGCCCAGGGGTTCTTTATCTCTGAGCTACATCCCCAGTCATTACTATTTTTTAATTTTGAAATAGCGTCTTGATAAGTTGCTTAGGCTGGCCTCAAACTTTCCATCTCCCTGCCTTACTTACCCAGGTTGCTGGGATTACAGGCATGTGCCACTGTGCCTGGCATGGAATACTATTTTAAGTGTACCAGTGGGACCACTTGCAAAGAAATATTCCTTTTCTAAAATTACTCATAAGGTGGTTATGATTTTTAATTATTGCTATTACAAACTCACATTGTCTGTATTGCTAAAACCACAACATAATCTCATAATCCACAGAACCTCCAAAATTATTTTGATGTAATAGAGTGTATGGTGAACAAATTGAAAATCTAATTTTCATCTACAGAAATTAGCAAGAAAGGCACTTTGAGTTTGTTAGGGAAGTGCTTTTCAGCAGTGACCCACAGTTATAAATACAATTTAAGAACAATACAGTTCACATGTATTTGTATATAAATACACACATAAAAATGAAGTAAAACTTTCATGCATTTTTTGTGAAATGAACTGTTTCCTATTCTATATTTTTTTCCTCACTTTAATTTTTTACTTCTTCCCTTCCTCTTTCTTATGCCTGTTGACTTATCAGATTAGTTTCATCCTAAACTGATCCACAATTCAAAACACATGCCTGTAACCCTAGCGACTCTGGAGGCTGAGGCAGGAGGATGGCAAGTTTGAGGCCAGCCTCAGCAACTTAGTGAAGCCCTAAGCAACTTAGTGAGACCCTGTCTTCAAGTGAAAAATAAGGTTGGGGATGTGATTTGGTGGTAGAGTGCTTGTCTAGTATGCACAAGGCCCTGGATTCCATCCCCAGTGCCACAAAAGTAAAAATTAAAAAAAAAAAAAATAGGGCTGGAGATGTGGCTTAGCGGTTAAGCGTCCCTGGGTTCAATCTCTGGTACCAAAGACACAAAACAACAATAATAAACCACTTTGCATTATGGGTAAAGATTTTCAGCTCTCCCCACCTCTCCCTTCCTTTTCTTGATCCTGTGGGGTATGTGTGTGGTTTCTTTCTTTTTGAGATGAGTACTGTGTTGCTTAGGCTGGTTTTAAGCTCCTGAACTCCAGTGATCCTCCTGCCTCAGCCTCCCTAGTAGCTGAGACTACAGGTGTTCACTATTATGCCTGCTTTTTTTAAATTTTAATAATTATACTCTGTTTTCTGCTAGATAACAGAACAAAAGAACGGTAAAGAGTTTAAAATCCCTACAGATCAATTGCCTGGTACCCCCAGCCCTCAGGTAAAACAGACCTCCTGGAGGTGCTTTCTGTGAGTGCTTTACACTGAGAGCACTATGGAAGCTGTCTGTTCACTGACTGAGAGCAACTATTACAAATTAACAAAAGGCCCACCGAATTACATACCTCTGCTGTGGCTTATGAATAGCATTGTTTAATAATAATACTGTTGTGGGGCTGGAGCAGTGGCTCAAAGGTTACAGCGCTTGCCTGGCACATTCAAACCCCAGCACCACATAAACAATGAAGTCTTGGAGCAATGAAAGCCACATGAAAAACTAAATAAAATTGATTATGTCTTTCTCTCTCTTCTCTCTCGCTGTCCCTCTTTCTTAAAAAAAAAAAAAAAAAAAAAAAAAACCCTCAGGAGGCTGAGACCAGAGGATTGCAAGTTCAAGACCAGCCTAGCACTTAACAAGACCCTGTCTCAAAAATAAAAGGGACTGAGGATATAGCTCAGTGGTAGAGTGCCCCTGGGATCTAGGCCCCGTACTAAATAAATACATATAATATCTATCTGTATTCCTCTGGTAATAATGAGTATTTCTTGAGCACCTTCTGTGACCCAGCCATGGGCTTAGTGCTTGTTATACATTTATTTCATTATTAAGTCCTTACTGCCTTCCAAGACAGACACTGTTATTTATACCTGAGTTATACATAAGAAGTTGACATGAAAGGTCACACAGAGGGCAGCCTAAAAATTGAGATGAGCTCCTGTCCAGACCGTCATTGCTTCTACTGTCGTGGTTTTGTGAAGCCAGTGGCCCTGTTTTATGTTTTTTGCAGTGCTGGGGAGCTGGGGATGGATCCCAGAGCCTCCTGTATGATAGGCAGGTGTTTCACCACTAAGCTACACCCCAGGCCCTAGTGTTCCTTTCTTTAAACACATATTTGAAAGAGGTGGGACATTGTGTCCTGCTTTAACCATCCCTGCATGGGTTGCCATTCAGTGACCTCTTCTGTGCCCTAGGCATTTTGGTAGGCAGTGTGGATAGACCAAGAATGACACAGTCCCATCAGGCAGTGTTATGATGGAGCAGGGGAGGTCGCAGGCCACTCAAGGCAGGCTCCCTCCACCCAAGTATGTCCTTAGCCCTCCGCTCTAGGGAAGCAGATATGTGTGCAGAAAGGTCGTGTGGAATGAACACCACTGACTCTTCCTTAGCCTCTACAACCCCACCATGAAGAAAGAATTGGCCAGTTCCATGGGGTAATTAAAACACTTTTTAGAATTCCTTCATGTTCAGGTTCCTGAGGGAGTGCAGTAGCGTTTCTTTGGCATGGTTGCAATCGGTGAAGAAGACAGGTTTTCTTACCGTGAGATGATTCTTTTAGCTAAAAGAGTATCCCAAATAAAAGAGTGTGTAGAGCTGGGCGTGGTGGTATGTATCTGTAGAAACATTTTTTATTTAGCTTTTCCTGTTGCCTTCATTGCTCCGAGACTTTACTGTGTACGGGGTGCTGGGGTTTGAACTCAACTTGTGCATGCCAGGCAAGTGCCATAACCGCTGAGCCACTGCTCTAGCCCTATATCTGTAATCCCATTTTCTGAGGAGGCTGAGGCAGGATGATCTCAAGTTCAAGGCCAGCCTAGGCAACATAACAAGACCCTGTTTCAAACAAACAAAACAAAACAAAAGATAAAAGAGGGTCAATGAAGTAGTTCATTAATTTAAGTGAAATCCACCCTGTGGGAAGTTCAGAAGGCCCAAAGGCTTCTGTTCTGTGACCTTATGTTCCATTTTTCCCCGGGCCCATGCTCTCAGTGCCAGGTTGCTCTCCTCCCATTATAAACCCTGTCTCCTGAGCTTGTCTTTTTCTTGTACATTTGCTTAAGCTGCAGAGAAAACACCTCATGTTCAGGTTTGTGTGGGGATTGCTTACCTGAACACTTGAAAATGACTGATCTATGGGACTGGAGCGGTTAGAGCACTTACCTGGCATGCACGAGGACCTGGGTTCGAAACCCAGCATCACACACAGAGAGCTGTGTGGAAGAAACAAAAACCAGATGAAAAAAAAAATTGATTCTTTCTCTCTTTAAAAAGCAAATGCTGGACCTGGAGCGAAGACTCAGTAGTTAGAGTGCTTGCCTGGCATGCATGAGGACCCAAGTTTGAACCCCAGCACCATGTACACAATTGGGTGTCAAAGAAACCAAAACCAGATGAAAAAAAAAAAACTAAAAAGAAAATGTCTGATCTACCCAGGTGAGGTAAACTGAGGGCAGACACTGTCTTCCAGCCCCTGACCACTCCTAGAAGACCCACAGTACCTGGGAGCTTGTTTGTAATGCAGACCCATGGTTTTCAGCCTGTATTCTAACAGGAACCCAGGTGATTCATGTGAACGGTAGAATTTAAGCACTGCTGGGTGAGGCAAGACTAAGCACGCTGTGTTTTTCCCAGGTGTGGAAGCGGCATCATAGGACTTACTTCTTGTCCATGTCCACTTGCCTGAGGCATGTGCATGTCAGTGGGAGCTCAGGCTCTGTCTTCAATCCTGCACACTCCCCTGACACCTACCAGCGCTCACTAATTAGCTCTCCTGCTTAATTAAGCCCTCACGAATATGTTCCAGTAAGTTTCTGGGTCAGATTCAACATTTGTCAAAAATAGGTTTGTTAGGTAATATAGCTGAAATACAATGAATAGTACATTTTAAAAAAATCAGTTTTATTTTTTCATCTGGTTTTTGCCCTCCAACATTTATTTCTATACGTGGTGCAGGGGATCAAACCCAGGTCCTCAAGCATGACAGGTGAGCACTCTATTGCTGAGCCACCGCTCTGGCCCCTGTATAGTACATTTTTGTTGTTGTTGTTCTTAGAGAGGGACAGTGAGAGAGAGAGGGAGAGAGAGAGAGAGACGGAATCAATTTTATTTAGTTTTTCATGTGACTTTCATTGCTCCAAGACTTTGTTGTGTACGTGGTGCTGGGGTTCGAACTCATGTACTCGCACATGCTGGGTAAGTGCTATAACCACCGAGTCACTGCTCCAGCCCCTGTATAATACATTTTTAAGCATTCAATTTGGTAAGTTTTGACATGTGTACAGTATGCCAGTAAACCATCACCACGTTCAAATAATCATCATATCCATTGGCTACTAAAGTTCTTTTGTGTCCCTTTGTATCTTCCCTGCCACCCCCAGGCAAGTACCGTTCTGCTTTCTGTTTATAGGTAAGTCTTTGTAGGATCTTATATAAATGGAATCAGAGTGTATGGTTTCTTTTGTTTGTGTGGTTTCTTTCAGCATAGTCATCTTGAGTACTCTGCTTACCCTGTATGTAAGCTCATTTCTTTTTTATTGCTGATTAGTATTCTATTGTATGACTATAATAGTTTATTTATACAATTGCTGATAAAAACTTGGAATTTTCCAGTTTTTGTCTATCTGTTTACTGATAGGACTGCCTTGAACACTTGTATACAAGTCTTTGTATGGATGTGTGGTAAACAGACTCCAAGGAATGGAAGATCTAGATTATATGGTCCATATATATTAACTTTTTTAGAAACTGCCAAACTATTTTTCAAACTGCTTATGTCCCTCTATATCCCTACCAGCAGGGTATGAGAGCTTCATTTTTTTTCGGTCATCTCTAGCACTTAGTATTGTCTTTTTAATTAAACCAATCCTAGTGGGGGTGATGCAGTTTTAATTTGCATGGTATTAATGAGCATTTTCTTTCTTTCTTTTTTTTCCCCCCTGGTACTGGGGATTGAACCCTGGGGAACTTTGTCACTGAGCCATATCCCTAGCTGCCCCTGCACCCTTTAAAATTTTGAGACAAGGGGCCAGGCTGTGCACATGCCTATAATCCCAGTGACTCAGGAGTCTGAGACAGGAAGATGATGAGTTCAAAGCCAGCCTCAGCAATTTATCTAGGCCCTAAGCAACTTAGCGAGACCCTGTCTCAAAATAAAATATAAAAAGGACTGGGGATGTGGCTCAGTGGTTAAGCACCCCTGGGTTCAATCCCTGCTACCAAAAAAATTTTTTTTGAGACAAGGTCTTGCTGAGTTTCTACGGCTGGTCTTGAACGTGCGTTCCTTCTGCTTCGGCCTCCAGACTTGCTGGGTTTACAGGCAGCATCACTACACCACAGCTGAATGAGCATCTTTTATGTGCTTATTTGCCTGCCATCCATCCATTCATCTTTCTTTCATACTGGGGATTAAACCCAGGAGTGCTCAACCACTGAGCCACATCTCCAGCCCTTCTTATTTTTAATTTTGAGAGAGAGCCTTGCTAACTTGTTGAGTCTGACTTTGAACTTGCTCTCCTCCTGCCTCAGCCTCCGAGGTCACTGGGATTACAGAGTGCACCACTGTGCCCAGCTGTTGATGGTTCTTTAAAGTGTCTTTTAAAGGGCAGAAGGCTTTAGTTTTGCTGAAGTCTAGTGTATCAGTTCTCTTAATGGATTGTGCTTTTGGTGCTGCCTTTTAAATGTTGGCCTAAACCAAGGTCACATAGGAATTCTTAAATTTTCTTCTAGAAATGTTAGAACTTTAGGTTTTTAATTTAGGTCAAGGATACATTTGGAGTTAATTTTGTGCATAGTATCAGGCTTAGATTAAAATTGATATTCTTTTTGCATATGGATATCAAATTATTCAGAATCATTCGTTGAAAAGAGTATCCTTGCCCAGTGCACGGTAATCCCTGCACCTTGGGAGGCTGAGGCAGGAGGATTGTGAGTCCAAGATCAGCTCAGCAATTTAGGGAGGCCCTAAGCAACTTGTAAGAACCTGTCTCAAAATAAAATTGGCTGGGGATGTGGCTCAGTAGTTAAGCGCCCCAGGGTTCAATCCTCAGTACAAAAACAAAACAGAACAAAACAAAAACAATAATGATAATAATCCTTTCTCCACCAAATTTGCCTTTGAATCTTTGTAACAAATCACCAGTCCTACGGAGAGGATCTCTTAAAACATCCAGAGCCTAAGACCACTGAGGAAAGCAGTAGGAACTTTGGTTTCCCAAGTATTGATGGAGCTCAGCTTCAAGCACTGAATTCTTTGGGGAGCCCATCCCTTGAAGAGTTCTCTCCTGGCCTTGCCAGCATCCGTGCTGTCTCCTGTTCAACCCTGTGGGCAGGAAGTCCAGCACTGGTGTTATGGAGTGTGCACCTTCCTGGGTCCAGCCTGAGCCCCTTCTCAGGGAGTGGGGAGAAGGAGCAGGTTTGGCACTGGCATGCAGGTGTGTGTCAGTGGCCTATTCTTGGAAGGAGGGAGGGGTCAGGGGAGGGGGCATTGACCGTAGCAGACCACGTGGCAGACCCGAGTCTAGTGTAGTTAACTCAGAACACCTGCCTAACATTCCAGGAAACACTTATGTTTTCCAGGCACTCCTAGCAGGCATGCGGAACCGCGAAAACAGCTCGCCCTGCCAGGGCAACGGAGAGCAGGCTGGCAGGGGCAGGAATCTGGGCACTGTGTGGCCTAGCGAGGAGGAGCCCTGCAATGATGCCACCACTCCTTCATACAAGAAGCCCCTCTATGGCATCTCGCACAAGATCATGGAGAAGAAGAACCCTCCCGTGGGGGAGCTGCTCAACACCTATGAGCTCTTCGAGAAGGCCAACCCCAGCAACAGCCCGACCCCTCTGCGCCTGCTGAACGATCCTCAGAAGCGGGACTGCGGGGGTGCTGCAGGGGCAGCCTCTGACAGCGACCCCAACATCTACTTCCTGATCCAGAAGATGTTCTACATGCTGAACACTCTCACTTCCAACATGTCCCAGCTGCACAGCAAGGTGGACTTGCTGTCTCTAGAGGTGAGCCGCATCAAGAAGCAGGTGAGCCCCTCTGAGCTGGTGGCCAAATTCCAGCCGCCCCCGGAGTACCAGCTCACTGCTGCTGAGCTCAAGCAGATCGTGGACCAGAGCATGTCAGGCGGTGACCTGGCCTGCCGCCTGCTAGTGCAGCTCTTCCCTGAGCTCTTCAGCGACATGGACTCCAACCGCGGCTGCAGTGCCTGTGGCTTTGCTGCCAAGCGGAAGCTGGAGTCCTTGCACCTGCAACTCATCCGCAACTACGTGGAGGTCTACTACCCATCAGTGAAGGACACTGCTGTGTGGCAGGCTGAGTGCTTGCCACAGCTGAATGACTTCTTCAGCCGCTTCTGGGCCCAGCGGGAAATGGAGAACAGCCAGCCAGTTGGCCAGGTCACCAGCTTCTTTGAAGCTGGGCAGGTGGACTCTGGGCACTTCCTGGACAGCAAGGACCAGGAGGAGGCCCTATCTCTGGACCGCAGCAGCACCATTGCCTCCGACCACGTGGTGGACACTCAGGACCTTACAGAATTCCTGGATGAAGCCTCCTCTCCAGGTGAGTTTGCTGTCTTCCTGCTCCACCGGCTCTTCCCGGAGCTCTTTGACCACCGGAAGCTGGGTGAGCAGTACAGCTGCCACGGCGATGGTGGCAAGCAGGAGCTAGACCCGCAGAGGCTGCAAATCATACGCAACTACACGGAGATCTACTTCCCCGACATGCAGGAAGAGGAGGCCTGGCTGCAGCAGTGCGTCCAGCGCATCAATGATGAGCTGGAGGGCCTGGGGCTGGAGGGTGGCAGCGAGGGTGAGACGCCCCGGGACGACTGCTATGACTCCTCTAGCCTGCCCGATGACCTCTCTGTGGTCAAGGTGGAGGACAGCTTCGAGGGCGATAGGCCTGGCAGGCGCTCCAAGAAGATCTGGCTGGTGCCCATTGACTTTGACAAGCTGGAGGTCCCGCAGCCTGACTTCGAGGTGCCGGGTGCCGATTGTCTGCTCGGCAAGGAGCAGCTGCGCAGCATCTACGAGAGCAGCCTGTCCATCGGCAACTTCGCCTCCCGCCTGCTGGTGCACCTGTTCCCGGAGCTCTTCACGCACGAGAACCTGCGCAAGCAGTACAACTGCAGCGGCTCCCTGGGCAAGAAGCAGCTGGACCCGGCGCGCGTCAAGCTGATCCGCCACTACGTGCAGCTGCTCTACCCCCGCGCCAAAAACGACCGTGTCTGGACCCTGGAGTTTGTGGGCAAGCTGGACGAGCGCTGCCGGCGCCGGGACACGGAGCAAAGGCGCTGCTACCAGCAGCAGCGCAAGGTCAGTGTGCCCGGCCCTGAGAGCAGAGACCTGGCCAACTATGCAATCAACCCCGAGAGGTTCCGAGAGGAGTTTGAGGGGCCGCCTCTGCCCCCCGAAAGGAGCAGCAAGGACTTCTGTAAGATCCCCCTGGACGAGCTGGTGGTCCCCTCGCCCGACTTCCCCGTGCCTTCTCCCTACCTGCTGTCGGACAAGGAGGTGCGCGAGATCGTGCAGCAGAGCCTCTCGGTGGGCAACTTCGCCGCCCGGCTGCTCGTCAGGCTCTTCCCCGAACTCTTCACCGCCGAGAACCTCCGGCTGCAGTACAACCATTCCGGGGCTTGCAACAAGAAGCAGCTGGACCCCACGCGGCTGCGGCTCATCCGCCACTACGTGGAGGCTGTGTACCCCGTGGAGAAGATGGAGGAGGTGTGGCACTATGAATGTATCCCCAGCATCGACGAGAGGTGTCGACGCCCTAACAGGAAAAAGTGTGACATCCTCAAGAAAGCCAAGAAAGTGGAGAAGTGACGTCCCCGTGGGCTGCCCAGAGACTTGGGTCACCAAAGGCTGGGTGATGGGCACCCTTGGGACTGAGTCACTTTGGAGCACATGTATGGTATCCACAGACAGGCACCTTATGTCCGTGGGGAGTGGCTTCCTACATTTGCACACGTAAACACCCACCCACCCACAAGAAACCAGCCTTGAATTCGGTCTCCTGGCTTTGTCCTGTATTCCCTGGTGGCACAGCCTGAGTTTGGGGGAGCCCAGCTGTGAGAACAGAGGAACTAGAGGAATAGGTCCTGTCCAGGACTGTGCCCTCCCCACCACTCACAATTCAAAATGCAAATTCAGCAACTTCTGTTCCTCTCCCCACATTTTACATCTTCCATTTTTAACAATTTCTTCCTTCTTTTTTTAATTAAAATGAACCCCTTTAAAAAAAAATCCTAGGGCTCTTTGGGGGCCATTTTACTTAGAAAGTCTTTTTACATATTTGAGATGAAGTACTGTAAGAAAACTTCAGTTGCTGGGATTTTAAAAGATGATTTCAGAGATTTATGAAATTTTTAGAAGTGCCATGCTTGTGCGTGATGAGTAATCATAGCTTCAGGTGGCATAGAGACTGATTTTACTGACCTTGTCTTTGACGTCTGATTTTGGAGGAGTGGATGCCCCTTGGTTGGCGGTAGAGGGAATGGAATAGGAATAGTGTGAGGTCCTTTCTTACCATGTGCACGTTTCCCTTCTGCCGTGGTGCCCAGGAAGGTGATGTGTGGCTTGGCCTGTGGCTGCCAAGTCGGTGGAATGTTGTGCTCACCGTAGCTGAGAACACTGGATGATGATATGAATGTAGATAGACCTGGAAACATATTCACAGCGTCTTCATTTGAGCTGTGTCCTTCCACGGCCCCTGTTCCCTCTCCACACGTGGGTGCAGGTTGGAGACGCAGATTCGTTTCCTTAGAAAATAATGTGTGTGGGCATTTGGCTTCTTGTTTGATTGAAGGGTGGGCTTCTTTGGGTTCACCAAGAACTGTTTACTTTCCATGCGGGTATTTGTACAAAACCCATGTCCGGGGCCCTCTTGGAGATACCTGATGTTGGAAGGGCACAGGTCATCTCAAATAGGGCTCCTGTGTCCCTTTCCAGATCCCTTCAGAACTCTCTCCTTTGTCCTCCTAGAAGGTTCTGCATCTCGCCCCTGGCCCATGCCCTGTCTCTCCTCCCCACTGATTGCGAAGGTCACATTGCTCCAAGCCAGCAGCTGGCTGTCCAGGAGCACCAACTGGGAAACTCCCTAGCAAGTCAAGTACAACTGGGGGCCAAATGCCGAAGAGGAAAAGGAAGCATCTAACTCAAACTGAATACGTCTTTCCAGAGACCTGGAAATTAATCGAATCACACAGGGTGGTCATAAAGCCCTTGTGGGAGATTACAGATTTAATGCCCTAATGGTTTCATATTTTGCTACCTTAAAATGCAGAAATAATAGAAATGATCTGTGAATTTTCTTCATAAGGACTTTAGTTCCATGACATAATTTTGCCTTTACCCAATGGGCATTTGTTTATGTAACATAGAATTTTGAGCCTCTTATTCAATGTCATTTACAGATTGTTTCTGTTAAAACTGCAAACCTGAATTATTGAAATTGAAAAATGCACAGGGACTTAATGACTGTCACACACACCCACACTTGTACACTCACACATACTTCTTATTAGAAAGCTTAAGTGAGATAAATGGGACCGAAGTGAACCTGTTTGCCTTTGTGCCCGGAAAGAAGGATCTGGACTCCTTCCCTGCTCACTGGGGTCTTTCTCTCTGCCTTAGTCTCTACCACATACATGCATGCGTGCGCCCTACCCAAAGATGGCTGTGGCACTCTCCTGCTGGACCTACTCTTGGGGGTCGCATGGAATTTACTTCTGGTTTCTAAGATGTATCCAAGAGGATTCCAAGCCATGTGAAAAATGCCCTGCTTTCTAGAGGGTGGACTGTGACCCTGCAACTTCAGAAGCACAATCAATTGTTAATTTTTTAAAAAATTCCTGTCTACTTAACATTATTGAAATCAACAGGTTCTAGAAATTAAATATGTCTCTTTGTTACCTGGAGCATGTTAAATTTTTGGAAACTGTATTTTGCTGGTTTCCTTAACACCTTTCTTGTGTAGTCCCCTCACCCCATCCTACAGTCCCTTTCAGTGAAGAGAGGTGGACACAGACTGGGAGCTATTTCCTGTCCCCCTGGACTGTGTTCTGTCTGTATGGTGTCCTCACTTCTGCATCCATACAGGTGGCTCCGGTGGGCATGTTGTTGTTTGTTTGTTTTTTGTTTTTTACATGAAGCAATAGAAGTACAAAATACTTACTTTTTTCAGAACTTCATCTGTTCCACAAAATCTGTCAGCAACCCTCATTGTTGCCCCTCATCTAAATTCTTTTTTACTTGTTTGTGTTTTGGATTGTTTTTTGCCTTGTATTGCAAGGACTAAAGAATTAGCACAGACACATTCTGATGTTAAGTAAAATACTAAGTTACAGTAGGTGGTAGTGATCATGGTTTCCTCTGTTAGTTGTTGAAGAATGTATGAAGATAGTCATGAATGTACTAAGTGTTCGGATCCTGCTTCATTTCAAATGGCCGTGTCTACATGATGACAAACGTTTGACAGGGAATCAAGTGGTGTCTGGTGTCCTTAGCGCTCGTGTGCCCCTCCCCGCCTCAGTGCTGGCTCCACACCTTGCTTTCCTTACATGTCAGGGGGCCTAGCAGCAGCAGTCATCAGCCGACCAATGGGATCTACTTAGTGGTGACTGGATTGACGGTTGAAACGGTAAGAGTGGCTGGCCAGACCATAGCACAGCATGGCCACTTGGGTTCCTGTAGAGAGGGCCTCAGTTTCCACCTTTTCCCTCAAGGGGTTGCTCCTTACCTGATTGAGAGGGTTCTGAAGAGCCCTGGTTCGTGGTCGCTGAGCTCTTGCCCTGCCTGACTCTTGTAATGATTCTGAAGTGGGGTCAGGGGTGTCCCTGCTGTTGGGGACACTTGCCTCTTATAGATCCAGCCTTAATGTTTTCTGACATCCTAGTGAGAGCAGACCCTGCACAAAGTGGATATCAGAGTTAATACTGTGAGGAGACAAAATAATGAGAATAGTTTTACCAAAGATTCTGAAATATCACATAATGTCTGCATTTTACCATTGATCTGAGTGCATCTTTAGAAAACTGAATGTAACGAAAACCCAGGACATTTTTGGAAATTGTATGCTCTCTAGCAACTTTGTGTGAATTTTTATACAAGCACTGTTCTACGAGTTATATAAAATGTTTTAAAAATAGAAAAGCTATTGTCTCCTAACATCTTATTTCCTTAAGGCACCGGTCTCTCAGAACATGTCTTCGCCTGTCTGTCATTCCGTATGGCCTCCTGCACCTCCCAGGGGAGAACCTGAATGTTCTGGGGGATTTCAGTCTATTGGGCTTCCACACTATGGGTGTCAGGGGTACAGCTCACCGGGTTTCAGCTTGGCCGCAGCTGAGTGACTGAGAAGTCACCAAATAAATCCTCCAATCCTGTTTCTACACAAACCACTTCCTGGCCACATGGTGGGAAGCTTGTTTGACCTTTTTTTACCTCTCCTGGTCAGGTGCAGACCGGGGCCTGCCAAGCTAGGCAGAGGCTCACTTCACTTTAACCCCTTTTTATTCACTTTGGAGTCAAATGGGATGTATGTAGTTCATCAAAGCTAGTGAGTTATTGCTGATAGCAGAAAAACACATTTTCCTTCACGTTCTCTTTGACTGACTATAAATGACCTTAAATATTTCATAGTAAAGTAATAACAGCTATCTCTCAGAGAAACATTTTTTTTGGGGGGTAAGGGGGCCATGGAATAGATGTGGCTCCTAATGGAAACTTTCTGTAAGTGCTTACTTGGGGGTGAGGGAGGGGTTGTTTTGGGTGCTGGGAGTTGAACCCAGAGCCTCATGCACTCTCCCACTGAGCTACACTTCCAGCCTCTTATTATTTGATAGCCCCAAAAGTTATTTGACGTGTCTGTGCTGTGCAGGTTGTGGGGAGGGCCCTCCCAGGGGTTGAGACCTCAATGCTGAATCCACTAGCCAGTTAAGCAAGAATTGGAGAAAGGCGCTCTTCCCTGCCCCCGCAGCACTGAGGCTTGAACCCAAGGTCTCATGCATGCTAGGCCAGCCCTCTTCCTACTGAGCTGCATCCTGGGCCCCAGATTCCTTGTATGTGTGTGGCACTGGGGATTGAACTCCGGGGCTCTCCCACTGAACTGTGCCCCTAGGCCTTTTATTTCTTTAAACTTTTGTAGCAGGGTTTTCCTGTCGAGGCAGGAGAGACCCAGAAGAGACACCCGCTCCCCCCAGGCACCACTGCCCATGCTGACCACCCAGCCCTCCAGCTGCTGATGTTGGAAGCAACTCCACAGTGCCCAGTGCTCCTTAGGCCAGCACCAACTCCATGGGGGCTGTGTGTTGGGGCCTTTCTTCCTCATGACCCTCCTCAGGGGGGTGGTGGCTATGGCAATGTATGTGCAGAAGAAAAGGTGGGTGGGCCGGCTCCGCCGTCACCTGCTCCCCTTGTACAGCTACAACCCTGCTGAGGAGCTGCTCCCTGACGTGGGAAAACCCCAGGTTGTACGTGGCTGGTAGAGTGGCTGCCAGCACAAGCGGATGCCCTTGCTAGATGTCAAGACATGACCTGTGGCCCTCTTGCCCCGACCTTCAGAGCCTTGAGGGTCCAGAATGCCCAGGCACCTGCAGTCTGCACTGCCCTCCCATGTGCATGGGCCTAGCTCCCCAGCTGGGCCCTGGGCCTTCACTCTTTACTCCTTGCACCATCTTGCTCCCCTTTAGGCCTTCAGCTTTCGCAGGCTGAGCCTAACTCCCACCCCCAGGCACAGATGGACTTTCTGGGGGTGGGATGGTGGGGAACAATTTTGCTTTCTCTAGCCTGCCTGAATTGGGCTTTGGCACAAACCCCCCAGAGGGATTTGGAATTGTTTCCATGGTGACAGGGCCCACATGTATAGTATTCAGTATTTAAATTTTGTACATAAAATGTTTTGTGGAAAAAAGAAAAAAAAACCAACCTTGAAAAAGGGTCTAAGTTGCTGAGGCTGGCCTCCGACTTGGCAGTCTTCCTGCCTCGCCTCCTGAGCTATTGGGACTGCAGGCATGCACCACTCCCTGGCTAAGGGAGGCTAAATTTTAAAAGCCCCTTCTAGCTGCAGGTATCTGGTTTTTGTTTTTTTTTTTTTTTTTTTTTTTTTACCAAAAACAAAGTTTGAAGTAATTTAATACATGAATGTGTACTAAGACTTCTACTAATCAGAAATGAGAACTCCACTCCAAGTTAATTATGAGCTTTGCAATGGTGAGATGCATTGGACTCTTTAAGGGAGCTTCCACGTAGAGTTAAAATCCCTCGCCCCTGGTGGGGAGGGGAAGCAACATTCACTGCCTGCTGGCTGAAATGGCACCGGCCAGAGAGTATATACCTGCGCCAGTCACTCTTCTGAGAACTGTACCTGGTGGACGTCTTAACCCTTTCCAAAGCCCACAGTTCCATAACTGTGCCTTGATAACAGGTGAGAACCAGTGCTCCAATGGTATGTGCCATCCCACCCAAGTCCCACAAAAGCTTGGGCTTGGGGCATTCTTATCTTTGTTTTGTGATAAGAAAGCAGGGAGACGTAGGTTTTGTGCCCAAGTTCACACGACTGGCAAATGGTGGTGCCAGATTTGAACCCGTACCATATCATCCTGGCTGCTAAATATCCCCTGAGCCACAGTACACAGAGATCCCAATCCCAAAAACAACTTCAAGTCAGTGATGGCCTCTCACCACATCCTCTAAGCCGCTTCTTGTCTGATCTCAGGTACAGGTGTGCTGGTTTTAAAATTGCCCTAGGTGAAATAATTGGAATGATTGTGGACAGACATGTTCTGTAACAGGGAGTAAATTTTTTGAGATTGTGAAAGTTGCTGCTATAGATCTGTCAGGGCCTCAAGAACCAGGAGTGCGGCCCTGGCTGCAGTCTTGCTGCAGTCCCTTGCCCAAGGAGGATCTGCAATAGGAATTATATGGCAGAATTTACCCTAGTTGAGGCAAAGGGGCTGGATGGTGATTGCCCAAGGTCTTCTGGGGAAGCTGGCCCTTGGCAGCTAGTGGGTGGGTGCACTTGCAGAGGGCTTTCAGTGAGATTCCACCAGCATCCCCTATAGCAGTGGGCCTCAAGGTTTATCTGTATCAGAATCCCAGGGTGGCTTGCTTTTCTCCACACCCAGACGCTGATGTAGCAGGATTGGGGGGGGGGGCTAAGAATTGGCATTTTAAACAAGTTCTCAGGTGATGCTGAGGCTGCTGGTCCCAGGATCACACTGGGAGAACCAGGGCACCAGAGTCATTTCCCAAAATGTGCTGGAAGGGCATTTCTTTAGAAATAGGTTTGAGCCCAGCTACTCAGAAGGCTGAGGCAGGAGTGAGACCATATTCTGCAACCTTGCAAGATCCTGTCTCAAAACAGCTAAGCCTGGCATGGTGGGGCACACCTGTAATCCTATCAACTCTGAAGGCTGAGGCAAGAGGATCATGAGTTCAAAGCCAGCCTCAGCGATTTACCGAGGCCCTAAGTAACTTAATAAGACCGTTTCAAAATAAAAACTAAAAAGGGCTGGGGATGTAGCTCAGTGGTTAAGTGGCCCTGGGTTCAATCCCTGGAACCAAAATAAATAAATAAAACAGCTAGGGATATATCTCAGTGGTAGAGCACTTGCCTAGCATGTATGAGGCTCTGGGTTCAATCCCTAGCCCCACCACATACAAAAGAAGCAGATCTGAGCAGAAATATATTGTATTCATATAAAACTGCTTAACTGATTTAGCTTGGAAAATTAAATATCAGCTTTGAAGTCATTGGAAAGAGGCAGGTTTACAAACCCTTCAATAGCAGGGATTATGGGTACTTGATAGAACATTCAGGGAAGGGGGGAGTCTATTGATTTTTTTTTTTTTTTAAAGAGGGAGAGAGAATCAACTACATTTAGTTTTTCTTCTGGTTTTCCTTGCTCCGACACTCAGTTATGTATGTGATGCTGGGGTCCAAACCAGGGTCCTCACGCATGCCAGGCAAATGCGATACCACTGAGCCACCACTCCAGCACAAGGCTATCGATTTTAAGGTGGAAGAATTAATTTGTTCTTCTGAACAGAATCTGTGTTGGGCTTGATGCTGCACATCTGTAACTTCCAGCCACTGGAGAGGCTGAGGCACGAGGATTACAAGTTCAAGGTGAGCAACTCCGTGAGACCCTGCCTCAAAAAACAAAAGGGCTAGGGATGTAGCTCAGTGGTAGAATGTCCCTGAGCGTGGATGCTAGGTTCCATTCCTAGTACCAATTAATAAATGAAGTCTTTGTGTTCCAGATGGTGAGCTGTGACCTTGACAGGTGGAGGGCACACAATGCCACAGTCCCCCTTTTCAGAAGTTTCTGCAACGTGACAACTGTGGATTCAGAAATGAACTTGAGTCTTTAAATTACAGAAATAGCTCCTATTTTTGAGCACTATAATGGTGTCAGGGATGTGCTAGGAACTTGATTTATGTTATTTCATGTGATTCACCACAGAAATCCATTTTATAGATGGGAAAACTGAAGCCTGTAGGTTTGATAACATGGCCAAGGTCATACAGCTGGCAGAATCAGGGGCTTCTAATGATGTCCAGGCTGATTTGAAGGCCTGTGCTTTGGATTTCTTTTTTTTTCAGGACTAAGGACCGAACTCAGGGCCTTGCGTGTGCTAGGCAAGCGCTCTGCCGCTGAGCTAATTCCCCGACCCCTATGTGCTCTGGATTTCTACGCGGCCACTTGTGTAGCAGCACAGAGTCAGCCAGTTTCTCCGTCTGTCTGCCGAGTAGTCCCCGCGATTTAACCTGGGGTTTTGCTGACTGTCCACAGTTGGGCTTCTGACTCTACCCTAATGATAGAGTGTTTGACCTAGGAAATAGTTCTTGTTTTTTTTTTTTCCTTTTTGTTTGTTGTTCTTGTTTTCATTTAATGATTTTAATTGGCTTTATTTTCATTTCTAGAATTAGGCTACACTTCATTCTGTAAAATAGAATAAGTGTAAGCCAATAGAATAAGCCAAGCAAATAGGGTTTATTTTATAGACAGAGAAAGGCTGAAGAAAGCAAAAACCAGGAAACATTTCAGTGCCACAGAAAAGAGTAAGGAATGCATTAAGAATTATCTCCGAGGGGCTGGAGCGGTGGCTTGGCGGTTATGGCGCTTGCCCGGCATGCACGAAGACGCAGGTTCGAACCCCAGCACCACATACACAAAGTGTCTGAGGAATGAATGAAAGCCACGTGAGGAACTAAATAAAGTTGATTCCGTCTCCCTCTCTCTCTATATACATAATATATATAATAATTATCTCAGAGATGCAGTGGTGCACGCTTGTAATCCCAACAGCTCAGGAGGCCAAGGCAGGAAGATTGAAAGTTCAAAGCCAACCTCAGCAACTTAGTGAGACCCTGCACCTCAAAGAAAGAAAAAAAAATGATCACAGCCTCTACAGGAGATTCATTTACTCACTTTATTCAGCAAATGTACTCAACTATTTGGGCACTGTTCTACAACTCTAATGACTCCCAACCTCATCAGTTAGCAGTTAAGCCCTTTTGAGCCCATTGGAAAGCAGGTTCTGGTAGTAAAACAGCAAAAACCTGATACCTCTTGCCTGAAGCTGATTTTCAAGGTGTGCGTGGGTATAACCAGACTGGGGACCTTGCTTCCTCCCTAGCGGTGGCCCCTGCAGATAGGATCAGCTGGGCTCCTGAGGCACACCTGCAGGACGACTTGGTTTCCTGCCTCCCCTGCTTCTCACAACAGTGAAACTCAGCTGCTAAGTGTGCTGACTGCAGGGCCAAGGCTCTCTGGTGTTCAACTTGTGCTATTTCTTTTTTTCTTTTTTTTTTTTCAGGGCTGAGGACTGAACTCTGGGCCTTGCGCATGCTAGGCAAGCGCTCTGCCACTGAGCTAAATCCCCAACCCCAACTTGTGCTATTTCTGACACAAGGAATCTTAGCGCTGGCACAGGTCCACACATGAAGAGGCACATTCTTCAGCATATGTAAAGTCCCCGGGGCCATGGGTGCCCTGCTTCAGACAGCTAATATGGATTGTGTTGCTCGAATCCAAAGGGTTGGTCTGCATCATTTCAACCTCACCTTTGGTTTCTATGTCCCTACAGTCCTAAAGGACATTCTCAATATGTTCTGTTTGATAGTAATTCCTCCTAGTGCAGCCCCAGAAATGAGGATTACCTAAACAGAAAGTGCCCATTAATGATTTTTGCAGTGGTAGGGATTGAACTCAGGGGCACTCTACCACTGAGCTATATTCCCAGCCCTTTTTATTTTTTCAGAAACAGTCTTACTAAATGGCCAGGGCTGATCTCCAGTTTATGATTCTCCTAGCTCAGCTTCCTGAATCACTGGGATTACAGGCATGGATTACCATGCCTGCCTAGAAAGTGCCCATTTTAGAAACCTGCTATTCTTCCCTGTCTACAGTCTTTGGGCCAGTTTGTTTGTTTTTAAGAGGGACACTGAGAGAGAGATGGAGAGAGAATCACTTTTATTTAGTTTTTCATGTGGCTTTCATTGCTCCAGGATTTCCTTGTGTATGTGGTGCTGAGTGGGGTTTGAACTTGCATACTCACGCATGCTGGGCAAGCCCCTTAACTGCTGAACCACTGCTCCAGCCCCTTTTCCCAGCTTTTAAGAATAAAGTCTCACGCTCAATGTGGTGGTGATCCCTGAAATCCCAGAGGCTATGGAGGCCAAGGCAGGAGGATTACAAGCCAGCCTCGACAATTTAGTGAGGCCCTAAGCAACTTAGCAAGATCCTATCTCAAAATAAAAAATAAAAAGGGTTGGGGATGTGGCTCAGTGGTTAAGTACCCCCTGGGTTCAATTCCTAGTACCACTGAAAAAAAGGAATAAAGTCTAAGGATAGACTGTCAACAAGTGCAGTTGACATCTCTAGGAGGGAATCAAGTATTGGGAGTGTCCTCAGGACCAGCCTGCTTTTGATGCATATAACCAATCTGTTAACCAATAATGATAAGCAAAAAATCTTTAAAACATATAAGGGCCAGCAAGCATGTCTCGAGGGAACCAGTAAAGTGGCAGACTCAGAAAACTGCCTCCTATCTCAGAGCACTTTGAGAAATCCCAACCAATAGATTGGACCATTGCAGCTGTCAAAAGGCTGGAAGGCTTGTGTGTGTAAGAAAGGAGAATTTAGGAAGAGCTTGGGTTAAAAATAACCTCTTTACATCTGTATTACACTGGCAAAAATGAGAAAGCTGGCTAATGCCCTGGGGGGTGAAGTGACAGGGCTACAGGCACTTGCATGTGGTGGAAGACAGCCGGTCAGACATTCTGGGAGTCAGCAAGCACTGTTGTTTGTGTGGGGAGAGTTGAGTACAATCTGGGACAGCGTCCCTAGGACAGGGAGTAGGTAAAACATGGTAGATGCATTTTGGGGCAGCGGTGAGAAGCAGTGGATTAGATGTACCTACAATGCCACGGATGGATCTTAAAAACCATTCTGAATGAAAGAAGTAAGACACAAAATGAAATATATAATAAAAAGTTAGGAAATTTAAAACATGTATGCGGAATAGCAAAACACATTTCACAGGAACGAAAACAAACAAAAAGGTACACATTAAACACAGTAGCATGACTGGCAAGAGTAGAGGAGAAGGGTATGTGGAAATAGATGAGGGAAAAAACTCCCAAGAACTGGGAGGAGGACATCAGTGCCAAGATTTTTCCTAATAGAAAAGCTCACGTTGTTGGTAAATATTTAACAACTGCTTCTCCAAAGGGGAAAAAAAAAATAAACCCTGATTTGCAGTGTTGGCTGAGTTCCAAGGTATAAGCCCTCCTGTAGTCCTCTGGACCTAGATTCAGGACTCGCTGAAAGCGGTTTGGGAGATGCACATTCTTCTTTCCTGATTCTGTACGTGGGAACTCATCGCTTTCTTCACTACCCCCTGGAGGTCTTCATGAAGCTGTGGACTGACAATTCTTGGACAGTAACTATTTGAAAGCCAAAATATATGACCAAGGTAAGGTAGAACTTTAGTGGAATATCACTTCACTCGCCTGATGCACACTGCACACCCTTTCAGAAGGTTCATGGAACACAAACCATCCTTTCCAACTGAAATACTTTTTTTTCGTTTCTTGAAAAATAGAAGTTATGTCTCTGTCTACCCAACATGACACGACTTCAGACTTATCTCCAAATGCCTATCCCCCTGCCCCCAAAAAAATAAATGCTAAAAAGATAAACCATCGCCTACCCATCTGTGTAAATGCTATTTTGGCAGGGAAATGCCACTAACATCATGCTTCTGAGAGAACAGGATTATCATTATTGGTATAAGGACTGGATGGGCCTCTTCCAAATTTGTTCATCCTTTAAAAACTGCAAACATACACCAGAAGCATTTTCAGACTTTCCTGGGAAAGCAAGAACTACATATTTTTAAAAACCATGGACTGGGGCTGGAGCAGTTAAGGCGCTTGCCTGACACGTGTGAGGATGCAGGTTTGAACCCCAGCACCATGTACACAACAAAGTGTCGGAGCAATGAAAGCCACATGAAAAACTGAATAAAATTGCTGTCCTTCTCCCTCTTAAAAAAACAAAAACAAAACCAAAAAAAACTATGGACTGGGATGTAGGTCAACAATGGTAGAGCAAGGCCCTGGGTTCTGTCATCAGAGCCACCACCAAAAACAAAAACAATAGCAAAAAACAACAAAAAAACCCCACATGTATTTATATATATGCATATATTCTTTATATATCACATACACATTCTTCTCTATCCTATTAGAGCAGGGTCTCAGTCTCCCGACTGCTGGCGGTTTAGGTCAGATCACCCTCGGTTGTGAAGGGCGCCTGTGAATTGTAAGATGTTCCACATCACCCCCCGCTGCCCACCCACTTGATGGTCACAGCACTCTCTCCATCGTGACAACCCAAAACACCCAGACACTGCCAAACGTCCCGAGGGGGATCACTCCCTGTCGAGAACCACCGTGTTAAGACCATGTCAAAATGTTTTCTTTAATCTCTTGTGTTGGTCACTTTGTCACTGCAGAGGCCTTGCCAAGACCACATTAAAAGGCAGCTGTCATTTGGGTTAAGTAATGACTAAGAAGAGTTCCCTAGGTCTATGAAGTGCTGAGTTTCTGCTGTTTCACTACTGTTCCAAGTGTCTCGCGCTGTAGCAAGTATGAGGCCAGTTCTCGCCATGTGCTGTGACCAAGCCAGCATTCTGTTGGCAGATGTCCTTTGCTTAGTTTGATTTTTATTTTTAGTACTGGGGATGGAACTGAGGTGCTTAACCACTGAACCACATCCCCAGTCCTTTTTACTTTTTTCTTTTTTAATTTTTAAAGAGAGGGAGAGAGAACGGGAGAGGGGATCAATTTTGGTTTTTTGTGTGGCTTTCATTGCTCTGACACTTCGTTGTATACGTGGTGCTGGGGTTTGAACCCAGGTCCTTGTGCATGCCAGGCAAGCACCAAAACCGCTGAGCCACTGTTCCAGGCCTTCTTTTTCACTTTGAGACAGAATCTTGCTAAGTTGCTGAGGTTGGTTTTGAACTTGGAATCCTCCTGCCTCAGCCTCCCAAGTCTCTGGGATTACAGGCATGCACAACTGCGCCCAGGTATTAGTTTGATTTTTAAAAACAGAATTTGAGAATGGGTCAAACTTGCCATGTGCCTAAACTGAGGTGGTATTTACCAAAAGCTTCCAACAGCCTTTTAAATGGTCCTTCCTGCTCATCTTACCTACCTTGTTTAATGTTTTGACTTCTCCTCTTGAGACATAAGCACAGCCCTCAGTATTCTGATCCCCATTTAACCAATGAGGAGAGTGAGGCTCAGAGAGGGTTAGGTAAAAACTGTGACAAAGGCAATCCAACTGACTAATGGCAAGAGTGGGCCTAAACAACAGGGCCCTGACACACCTCTAGATTCTCCCTCCACTCGCTGTCCAAGACTTCTTCAATTGTCTAGTCATTTTCCAGAAAGAAGTCGAGAGAGAGATGGAGAGGGGGAAAAGAGGAGGGAGAAGAGGGTGAGAAAAAGTATGCCCACATCATCACCTAAATTATAATTTTAAGTAACTTCCTGTGGAAATTAAGCACACTGTTTTTACTGATGACTCAGAAAAGTCAAATTAACAAATGATAAAACAGAATAATTTCTGGTTACACTGCACAGTATATATTATTTCTTCTAGAGAGTTTTAAGTTTTCAAATAAAAATCAATTGTGCCGAATCTTCTGAAAAATGAGCTGGTAAGACTTTACACTCCTGTGCACAAACATCCACTGCTTTGGACTCGTTTTCCTTTCATTGTCAGCCTACCTTGATTCTCTGGAATTCTTGGAGGCAAAAAAAAGCCCAGACACCAGGCACAGTGGTATACAGCTGTAATCCTAGCAATCTGGGAGGCTGAGGTAGGAGGATTAAAAGTCTGAGGCCAGCCTGGCAACTTAGTGAGGCCCTGTTTCAAAATGAAAAAAAGAGTTGAGAATTATAGTTCAGTGCTATTGTGCCCTGGATTCAATCCCCAGTGAAAAACAAAATAAAACAAAAAAACAGCCCTGACACAGCCAGTTATTTTGATCTGACATGGTCTAGCAAGTTTTCCCCCTGGAGCTGACCTTTCCTAATGCTAGGAAACAGCTCTTGGGAACCTACAGACCAGACTGTTTGCACAGATGCCCTCTTAGGGGATGACATAAAGCATATATATATATATACACTTTTTTTTTTTTTGCAGAACTGGGGATTTGAACCAGGGGTGCTCTATCACTGAGCTACATCCCCAGCTCTATTTATTTTGAAATGGGGTCTCTTAGTTGCCCAGGCTCATCTCAAACTTGTGATTCTCCCACATCAGCCTCCTGAATTGCTGGAATTACAGGGGTGCACATCTGCCTGGGTTGTAGAAAATATTCTTAGCTTGAGGACTATTCTAAAACAAGTCTCTGCCTGCTTTAGTGTTTTGACCCTTTCTCTAAGCAATTTCAAATGGGCTGCATTAACCTGGATGGAATTAGTTGTAACAACTCTACTCATCCAGACTTTTGAAGAAAAACTAAAGCCAGTGTTTTGGTAATTCAGGAGACAGGTGAGAAAGGGACCTCCCAAAGCTTCTGTAATAACTGGAAGGGCGACCTTGACTTTGCTGGTTTTGCCAATAAGAAGCCTGGACCTGAGGAAGCTGGCCCTGGAAAATTTCAAGCAAAACTTGTACGAAACACAAGGCCAGTTTATTTTATAATGACTCATGAGGTAGTTAGTATGGGAACCAGCAGGCAAGTCATTAAAACCTTCCGTGGGCTTTGCTCCTCCACTACACATCTCACTCTGGGCAGAGTTCTCGCCATGATGAGGGGAAAAGTAGCACAGATCCAGCCTGGAGGGAGGCACTGGCCAGGAAGTGTCTCCAGACATAGATTCTAATTTCTACAGAATGCTCAGCAGATTCCATAAATGCTAAGAGAACTTTATTTTAGTAAAAATGTCCTCTTTATGTTGGCTCTTTCCCCACCACTAGAACGCAGCTTCGCAGATGAAGAGCAATCATTATTTAGACGTACTCTTCTTAGGCAACCTTAACTTCTTCCATCGGCGCAACACCACTCTGTATTTCTCACTTTCAGTCTTCTCTTCAAACACTTTTTTCAGGAGAATACGCATTACTGCCTCTGTTTCTGCTTCTTTGTCCTCTCCAATAAGAAGATCCAATGTATCTCCTACTTTCACCTAGACATGAAAAGGAAATGGAGTCTTTATTATATTTTAGGAAGCTCAGGTACTATGCAAACATTCTCCTTGTGACCAGGTGATCATCATCCAGGAGGGGCAGGCGAGAAAGGGCCCTGACTCCTCTCAAACTGTCACTTACCCTTTCTTTGTGCCTTGGAGTGAAAGAGTCTTACGGCAAGGGTGTATCATGCACAGGGGTTCAATACCAGCCAGTATTCTTCCTTCAGACCCAGACACCTGGCTGCCTGTGGGTGTCTCTGTGTGGAGCAGTGCAAACATACTGATTGGATGATTTAACGAAATGTTTGAACGGACATATTTGTTTTGGGAACACCAAAAAAGACAAAGAAGGTGGGGCACAGTCCTAG
>PVKS010006500.1:39004-78243 GCA_004027875.1 Aplodontia rufa
GGACCCAGCGTTATCATTAAGTTGCATCTCCAGTCCTTTTTTGAGACAGTCTCACTAAGTTAAGGCTGGCTTCAAATTTACAATCCACATTCCTTAGCCTCCTCAGTCAGAGATCTACAGGTGTGCCCGCTGTGCCTGGCACTTTCATTGATAATTATTATTTTACTGGGTTACTGGGGATTTAATCCAATTTACCATTGAGCCACATTTCCAGCCCTATTTTTTAAATTTTAATTTAGGTGCTTAGAGCCTTGCTAAATTGTTGAGTTTGGCCTTGAATTTGCGATCCTCTTGTCTTAGCCTCCTAAACTGCTGGGATTACAGGTGGGTGCCACCATACCTGGCTACTTTCATTCATTTTTGACCCAGATGACCTACATAAAACAGAGTTGGGGCAATTCACTGGAAATTAGTTACTGTGGACAATAATTAGCTGCAGAGAAAAGGAAGTAAGACATTTTCTTTTCCAGTGTTAGCTGGCCCAAGTGATGCCACACAATCACAGAGAGACAAGATACAACTCAAAGGTGGAATGCACAGAAGACAGAGTTGGATGCTGATTCAGGGGGTTAAAAGGGCTGAGGTGTGCTGGGCACTGTGGCACACACCTGCAATCCTGGTGGCTTGGGAGGATGAGGCAAGAGGATTGCAAGTTCAAAGCCAGCTTTGGCAATTTGGGCCTAAACAATTTAGTGAGACCCTGTCTCAAAATAAAAAATAAAATGAGCTGGGGATGTGGCTCAGTGGTTAAGCACCCCTGGGTTCAATTTCTCATGCCCCACTCCCCCTCCCAAAAAAAAAACAGCAAGATAGCAAATGCTTTTACTTTCCCATTATATTCTGTGTGGCAGACATAACTTCAGATAGTCAAAAACATCTGTACCTCACCAGCCAAGCCCTCTGCAGGCCCAAATTTGGTCTACAACATGCATATGCATGCCTGCTAGCCACCATTCTACACTGGTCAATCTAGGAAGTCCAGAGTAGGCAGATATAAAACTCATGAGGGGGCTGATTTTAAACCAATAGCTTCTTGTCTGGGCTGAGAAACAGACCCAAATTACAGTCAGGCATGAAGATTGCTCTCCCCTTAAGTATGCATCATCTGGAGGGGCCATGCCTTCCTGTAGTTCTGCTGAGTTCAATCAGAAATACAAGGCTTGGGCTAGCCATGGTAGCACATGACGTGATCTCAATGACTCAGGAGGCATAAGCAAGAGGATTCCAAGTTTGAGGCCAACCTTGGCAACTTAAAATAAAACTCAAAATAAAAAAAGCTGGGTGTGTAGCTCAATGGTGTAGCACCCCTAGTTTTAATCCCCAATACTGCCCCCCCAAAAGAAAAAAAAAACAAGGTTAAGAAACTCTGCTTTACCTTTTTTGGCATAATTCATTCATTGAAATTCATTTTTAACAAGGGATCTGTGCATGTGACACATAAGGGTATACAAATAGAAGGCAACGTTCTTTGCATCCTTTTAAAGGTATGCTGTGCAGCTAGCGTGCAGATGAAAAGCAAATCCTTCTGGGGCAGAGGCTAGGGATGTTTCTCCCACGTCCAGCTGCTATTAGGGAGAGAGGAGTTCAGGAAGTCATCAATCCCCATATTTGGGTTCCTCACACCCACTGTTTGTCAACAGCTACCCAGCACCTACGCCACTCTGCAGCCCACCTGTTTTGTAGCTCAGAGAAAAGCTTTGCTCAGGTGCAGGCAGCCAGGGTTGGAGCTGCTGCATCAGGCAAGCGCCTGACCCTTCAGGGCCAGCAGCCAGGCACAGGCTCCATGGAGCAGGCCAAGGAAGCCGAGGCATTCTTTATTCCCCTCCCAGGCCCTGTCCTTCAGCAGACACAAAGCAAAACTGGCTGGGATTACTGGCTGTTCCAAATATCCACATTTCAAATCTCCCCTTAGCTGCAGTTTCTATGGCTACCAGGCCTCTAGTAACAAGGCAGCTGAGAGTTAATACTGGTCTCTGCCTTTGCTGACCCTCAGGAGAAATCTGGAAGGCAGTTGAGACAACAGAACACCCATGGCAGAATGAAGCAGCAGCAATTAGGCCTTAGTTAACAATATCGCAAAGCAGGGGAGAAAAATAGGCTTATGGGGTTTGTAAACGAGGCCCCAGCAGAGAGGCAAACCATTCCTTGCTCCAAGAACAGGTCTTGCCTTTGGAATACTCTGACTGAGGAGAAAGCAATTAAGGACAGAGCAGGGCCTATCTGGAGCACCTGGTTTTATGCAGCTCACTGAACAAGGGCTGACACACCCGTCAGAACCTGTCAACTCAAGAGCTCTCAGAGGATCCTGGACTTGTGGCGGTTGCGCCTGAGACAAGCATAGTTTCCCCTCTTTCTGCCCACATAGCCTTAAGAACCTGTACAGTCTCAAGGAGAAAGGACTGCAGGATGCCTCAGTGCTCACACTGAAGAACAGCAGGACAATCTTAATGTTCCATCTCACGGCAACGGGAGGTAGCTCAGATCCTCCAACCCCAGTGGGGTTATGGAAGATGAAATAAAAACCACCTCCAGGGGCTGGAGCACTGGCTCAGTGGTTTATGGAGCTTGCCTGGCATGCTTGAGGATGCAGGTTCGACCCCAAGTATCATGTACACAACAAAGTGTTAGAGCAAAGAAAGCCACATGAAAAACTAAATAAAATTGATTCTCGTTTGCTCTCTCTCCAAAAAAACAAAAAACAAAAACAAAAACAAAAACCTCCAAAAGTTTATCTAATTTCATGCAACATTTCTTTCTTAACATTCAAAGATTATATCTTCCACAAGGTGTGGTGGCCCATACCTGTAATCCCAGCAACTCGGGAAGCTGAGGCAGGAGAACTGCAAGTTCAAAGCCAGCCTCAGCAACTTAGCAAGACTGTCTCATAATAAAAAATAAAAAAGGTTGGAGAAGTAGCTCACAGGTTAAGCACTTCTGGGTTCAATCCCTGATACCAAAAAAGATTGTCTTCCAATCTCATAGGTCTTACGTTTCCAAACTTTGAAAAGGGCCTCTCTCTTACTGATAATATTTTAATTTCAGAGGTATGTATCTATGCAAATTTTTTTTTTTGTAGTACTAGAGACTAAACCCTGAGGTGCTTTACTACTGAGCCACATTCCCAGCTGCTCCTTTTTTTTTTTTTTTTTTTACTTTGAGACAGGATCTTACTAGGTTGCTTAGGGCCTTGTTAAGTTACTGAGATTGGCCTCAAACTTGTGATCCTCTTGCCTCCTGAGTCACTGGGATTACAAGCATGCACCATCATGCCTGGCTATACGTAACTATTTTTACAAAATACTTTTAAGTCAGGCACGGTGGTGCATGCCTGTAATCCAAGCTACTAAGGAGGCAGAGGCAGGAGGATCATGAATTTAGGGCCTGACTTGGCAATTTAACATGACCCCATCTCAAAAAACAAATATGAGCCAGACTTGGTGGTTCATATAGCCCCCAGTGACTTGAGAGGCTGGGGCAGGATTTTAAGTAAGTTTGCGGTCAGTCTGCCTCAAAATAAAGAGCTGGGAATATAGCTCAGTGGTAGGGCAACCCTGGGTTCAATCCCCAGTAACAAAACAAAGCAAAAAACCCACTTAAATATGTATGTGTGTGTGTGTATACAATTAAATATGTGTGTGTGTGTGTGTGTATATATACACTTAAATGTGTGTGTGTGTGTGTGTGTATTCTTTTTTATTTTAGGGCCAGGAGTATGGTTCAGTGGCAGAGTGCTTGCCTAGCATGCACAAAGCCCTGAGTTTGAGCCCCCGTACTACAAAACAACAAGATTTATTGTTACAAAAGTAGATATTAGAAGTGTATTTTCCTGTGACTTCTTTCACTTAAAAATAGTATTGATACGGACCTGTCAGAAATATAGAACATCTTTTTCAAGCTGCCTTACACACAGAGCAGTGCATCCAAGCAAGTGCTCAGAGGTTACTGCCGAACTCAACGGAATTACACAAGTAACACCAGGGCAAAGAACACCTCTACATGGATCAAATGCTTCTTTTTAATTACTATGATTCCATAGAGGCTAATATTAATATCCTGGAAGTTTAATGAACAGATTGCTGCCAGTCCTGAGTGTGGCTTATCCTAAAAGCCTCTTCATCACAAGGTCATTAAGGCTGCAAAGGAGAAAGTGGCCTGTGTGATTGAAGAGCAGGTGATGAGCCCATTGTCTACCCTAGTAAGGAGCCCACGGGAAACAGGGCAGCACTGAGTACTGGCAGAGCAACAGACAAAAATACCTGGCTGCCATTACAGGTTTAATGTCTCACCGTTCTGCTTTTCTTCCACAGTTTTTCCCCATTCAGTCTGAGTTCACCTCTGTAGAATGCATCTTCCACTTTGCTATTAAAAAAATAAATGAAAAATAAAAACACAGAAATATATTCAAAATAGTTATACAGGTCTGAGAGAAACATTAGCTATTAATGTTTACTCTGACAGTGACAAAATCTCCATTTTGAGTGCTGGGGAAGTGAAACTCAACTTCACCTGTATGTATCTATGCTAAAATAGGGAGACCAAAGGGCACTTTCTAAATATATCCTGAACTGCTAGAGATCTGCTAGTCAGTTGCACTATTAATTGGACAAGGCTGTGTGTGTGTGTGAGAGAGACTAGGGATTACACCTATTGGCACTCTAACACTGAACTATATTCCCAGTCTATATTTAGTTAGTTACATTTACTTATTTATTTACATTCATTTATTTATTTAGTACAGGGTCTTGCTGAGTTTCCAGTCCAGCCTTAAACTTGTGATCCTCCTGTTTCCTAAGTAGCCAGGATTACAGCTACTGTAACAGTGCCTGCCTTTAGAGGAGGTTTTACTCTCAGTGCAGAGTACATGGATACAGTTTGGTGATTCACAATGGTCAAAGTGAGTGGGCACTTTATTCCACTCAGTCACCTGCTCTATACTGACAGAAAACCCAGGGATTATACTTATATCAAGACCATTAAGAAATCTGCTAGAAGGGCAGGAGCAGTGGCTCATCAGTTATAGTGCTTGCCTGGCATGTGCAAGGATGTGGGTTAGAACCCCAGCACCATGTATGCAACAAAGTGTCAAAGCAATGAAAGACACATGAAAGACTAAATAAAAAATTGATTCTCTCTCTCTCTTGAAAGAAAGAAAGAAAGAAAGAAAGAAATCTGCCAGAGCTGAAACACTAAGGAACTTAGCAAGACCCTATCTCAAAATGAAAAATAATTTTAAAAAAGGGCTGGGGATGCGGCTCAATGGTTAAACACCCCTGGGTTCAATCCCTAGTACCCAACTACCAAAAAGAAAAACGAAAAGAAAAGAAATCTGGCAGTCTGTACTAAGGTTAAGGTTGGAGAAGTGCCAACATGACAACTGTTCAACTGAATTTAAACCATTAGACAACCAGATCAAAGGAGGCTCCAGACAAAAATCAGTACCTTTCCTTTTGATTATCTGACTCCAAGTGACTGATACCTGGGGTTTAGTTTAATAACAGCAGCAGCAGCTACTATTCTAGGAAAGGAGAGGTTCCATTATGAGTTTGCCAGATTTTGGAGAACATTCATCAAATGATCAGCATGCCAAGAGGGGCACCTCTGGGCCCAAAGTCATCTTTGAGTCTCTTAAGCTTCATGAATTAAAAAATCCAACTATACCATTAAATTAGGTCACAAAGGTACAAATTATATAAGGAAATCTTTCTGAGTTTATTCATACTACAATTCTTACTTTGTATGCAGTATGCACACAACCAAGATTGCTAAAGGAATGAATGAGCAATGAGGGTCACTATTATAATCAGTCTAGCAGAAATAATGAGCATATTAAAGGAATCTTGAAAGTTACACTTACTATTTCTATGAATTACAAATAAACACACAATTTTCTCCACATGAGCTAACATATATTGAGCACTATGTGCCAGACACCATTACAAGTGCTTTAGGTAGATATATAGTCCCAGGAATTACCCTCTCACATAGGTTCCATTATCCCCATTTTACAGATGAGGAAACTGAGGCACAGAGAATTAAACTCACTTGCCCAGGGTCCCATACACAGAACCAGTAGTTTGGTTCAAGAGCCAGCTCTTAACTACCACCTTACATTCCTCTTGTTGATTCTGAAAGGTATCATCTCACACTGTAGTGAAATCCAGGTGCTTTTTTATGCTTGTTATACACATCTAATATGGTGATTCCTTTTCTCAAGAAACTGTAATTAAATCAATGGTTTGTCATACACTCAATTGTGTCTTAGAATCAAGAAAATATGATACATGGTAATTGCAGACAGCAACTTGACTTCTTAGGGAATCAGTTTTCTCATCTATAAAATGAAATAATTGAAACAGGTTACCTATACAGTCCTTTCATATGTGTGGTTATTTTTTACTATAAATACAGGCTGAGAGATTTGTAATGCTACACTAAAATAACCAGATAAGTGATTTCTGATAAAATATACATCATACTCACTTTCTCCCAATATCAAGGCCTGATTTCAGGATAACATCATACCGAAAAGACTGCACAACTTTCTCCAAGTCTTTGTAGTCTTTGGTCACACTAGGGTCATCCTCCAGCTCCTCTTCCTGTTCACTGCTATCCTCATGATCAACCTCCTCCTCAGAGTCTTCTTCATCTTCTACTTTTTGCAGAGTCGTTTTAGAGGATTTTTTAGAGCTTATATTACTTTTGAGTCTTATGGAAAATGGAAAAATATATTCTGGAGATACTAAAAGTCCTGGGAGTCTCAGAGGGAAAATACTATGGAAAAGTGTTTTATAATTTGATGCATTTAATTTGCTACTAGAAAAATACAAGTATCGATTCCAGGAAGCACAGAGTTTTTGTGAAGAAGGTGTCCCTTGAAGCACACCCCAGAGTCCAATCCAGGCATCTGATTTTCTTAAAACGCCAGTGAGCAATCTGACACCAGTCATTGCCATGGTGCAAATAACCTGAAACAGACAATAGTTCAGTTTTAGTTCACAAGTACAGCTTCATGACAGTCTTAAAACATAAATCACATGCAGATGCTGGGAGCACTCTGTGTCTAGTACTACATGTATGCTTCCCCATACAACACCATATTATTCTGTACCTACCAAGAAACAAGAACCATACCATGATGCAATTAACATGCTTAGCCCATAGGCCTGTCATGATGGTTCAACAAGACACAAATATGTGTGAAAACACTGGTTCTACTCTTTTCCCTCCCTCCAATTAGCTCTGGGTGCTGACTGCTATCGAAAAATCTTAATAATTCTCTGATTTTTTTTTCAAAAAATGAAAAATTCAGAGAGAAAAACCTTATTGACATATACTACATCTTTATAATATTCACATGCCAAGGAAAGAGCAGATCACGACTTCATAAAACCCACAGTGAACTTCTTAACAATTTCAACCTCCAACCCTAGCAAATCAGAGTTAGGGATAAACGAATTAGATCTGAATTTTACCTCCTTTTATATCTCCTTCCCACTGTTTAATAGATATATTCACTAGCATAAGGGACCCAGAGACCCACAAACTAGGTAATCATTTCCAGAGATACTGAGGTGCTGGCATGCTAGAGGGCAATCAATTCCTATAGTCATCTCAGATGCAGCAGAAACTGTATTATGATGGTGGCAGACCACCCTCTTTAGGGACCAAGATTTGGTAATAAGAGAAGGGTTTCCACACGGTCAATATCCTCAGACTTTGAGACTGCAGATGTCTTTCCTTTGTGTCAAGGTTATACTTAGGGACTGATTTCTTTGATAATGGTTCTCATGAGTTTTCCTTCCCATTTTCCATTTATTACAAAGCTGATAACAATTGTCTATATGGCTCACTTGAAAATACAGAGCTAGCTACTTTCAGTTTATAGTTAACATTTTGGGACCTTATTTTTCTGGCATGAATGAGAAGACAACACTAACTCAACTTTATTATTCTACCACTGTTGGGACCCCAACTTAAGCCTTAAATGATAGAAATAAAGCAGGCTGAATTTAAAAGCTATTTTTCAACATACCTATAATTTGAAATAATTTAAAAATGCTATAACATTCATAGAATTACTCTAAAATAATGGTGAGAAACTACTTGAAGCATCTTCACGAGAAATGTTGCAAAAAAAAACAACAACACAGGGTAGGCAGTGCAGCTCAGTGGTAAAGGGCTTGCCTTGGATGTACAAGGTCATGGGTTTGAGCCCTGGCATGGGGGGAGATGAAAAAATGTACATTTATACATATTCTAATTTAACCGAAATTGAACAATACCCATTTAAAGAAAGAATGCTTAAATTTTATAAAAGCAGGAATAAAGAAAATAGCAATTTTCAGGAGTTCCCAGACTATATTTTAAGGATCACTACAATATTTTTTCTTGAACAAAAGCTTATCTTCACCTACTGCAAAATCAGAGAGAATGGAGAATTTCAGGAGTAAAGGAGTGGGAGGAACTGTCACCCCAACTTAGAAGAAACCCAAGAGGAGACAACCTGGGAAAGGAAGTGGCCATCACTAGAAATAGGAAGTTGAGTCTCTGTGTCCATCCCTGGGCGTCACATTCCCCATTCCAAAGTCTTAGCTTTAGCTGAGTAATTCCAGTGACTTGGGAGGCTGAGGCAGGAGGATCACAAAGCTCAAGACCAGCCTGGGCAATTTAGGAGACCTATGTTGAAATTTAAAAAATTTTTAAAAAGGGTTCAGGATGTAGTTCAGTAATAAAGCACTTGTGTAGCATGTGTGAGGCCCTGGGTTCAATTCCCAGTACAGAAAAAGTCCTAGCTTTATGCCACACTGTTGTTTCCACTGAAGAATGCCTGAATATGTTGCTCTCAGCACACATCACAGATGGTCACATTTACCTACAATAGAAGACCTTTACTAGCAGAAAATAGCTGTTTAAAATCACACTTGTAAATTTAAAAAAAATTAAAATGTCAAACAAAGCATTACCTTTGTGTTTATTAATCACTCATTCCCTCTATGATCTGCTTCACTTTCCAGCAGTAAAACACTGGCTGCTGGATGTTTAGATAAAACAAAGCAAAAACATAAAGTCGAGGAAATACATTAATCTAGTTTTTGCTGGAAATGATGACCATCTGTAGGTATTAGCCAGTGGACATCAGGCCTCAAGGGAGAACCAAGGTGGAAGTGGGATGCCAAAAGACAACTCCATTTTCTTTTCAACCAGAGCAATGCTAGTAAATATAGGATTCTTTTTTATTCATTTGAAACATATTTTATTGCTAAAGAAGTTTGTCCTTTTACCATGGCCTCCACCTCTTCCAGACTCCACACAAGCCCCACCCTCATCCTTCATCAACCACTGCATGATACACGCTTATCCAACTCTGGTTGCACAAATCATACCTAGTTATGTTCTAATTAGTTCATGTGAACTGTTTTATCTCCTAACTCTAAGGGTAGAGACAGGGCAGATTGTGCCATATTCCTCACTCCTATCCCCAATCTGCTCAGCACATACAAAAACCAGTCAATAGCTGCAGAATCATTTTCTAGAAATGAAATGAATATCCCACCCATTACCATGTTCAATCGGCATTCACTCATTTGCCCACATATCCAAGGGCCTGACCAGGTATAGGTATAGAACACCCAGTCCTTGCCTGAAGGTACTGATATTCAATTAGAATGTGGGCAAGTAAATTGGTTGTCAGAGAACAGAAATGAACACAGGTCTGGAGGAGCCTATAAAAAGCTGGGGCTCCGGAAATGGATGCCTAAGGTACATTCTGATAGCAAAGGTGGCCTGAAACAATTATTTTTTACTTTCTAATGGACCCTTCTATCAGCATGTTGCTATTTTTCTCATTCAAAAACAAGCAAATAGAAAAACAAAGCTTTTAACTTCACTAACCCTGTTACTTTTCTTGATCTTCTTTACAATAAAACTCCTCAAAGGGGTGTCCATATCCTTTCCAATTCCACTTTCATTTTCTAAATTCAAAAGGTCATTGGTTAGTCTTCATCTTACCTGACTTCTGATCATTCCCCCTCTTTGTTGCTAGTACACTTCAGAGTTCCTATTATCACTAAGGCTGCTCTCAAGATTCCTCTGCTATTCCCCTCCATCCTCCTTACATCTTACTGTTGGAGGCTCAAAGGCTCAAGTCTGTTGACCTCGTCTACATTCAGCTAGTAAGTGTATCTGACAATCAGTTTTCTTTCTTTTCTGTTTAAATTTTTTTTGGTACTGGTTGAACTCAGGGGCACTTTTCCGCTGAGCTATATCCCCAGTCTTTATTATTATTATTATTTTGTTTGTTTGTTTCTTTAGTCTTTTTTTTTTTTTAATGTTTGTGGCAGCATCTCTAATTGTCAACTCTGATATGCCTCTGGGGGAAGGAAGGTATTATTTATTTATATTTAAAGAGAGAGGGACAGTGAGGGGGAGAGAGAGAGACAGAGAGAATCAATTTTATTTTTTAGTTTTTCATGTGGTTTTCATTGCTCTGACACTTTTTTGTGTACATGGTGCTGGGGCTTGAACTCATGTCCTTGCACATGCCGGGCAAGCACCGTAACCGCTGAGCCACCACTCCAGTCCCTTCCAGGCATTTGAAAAACAACCTTTTTTTTGGAGATAGACTTGGTCTCGCTAAACTGCCCAGGCTGGCCTCGAACTTGGGATCTTCCTGCCTCAGCCTCCCAGGTAGCTAGGACTACAGGTATGCATCACTATGCCCAGTTAACCATTTTTTTGACAAATGCACCAAATATTTCCATGGGTTAAAATACCACCGATATGGCCAAGTACCCCCTAATCTATAACTCCACTCCAGAACTTTCCCCCAAATTCTGGACTTGTATAGCTGTACCAAAAATAAAATAAAATAAGTTAATATGCAAGCCTGAGATTACTTTCCTGAGAAAGGTCTACTTGCAAAGTCATCTGGGAACTTGGACTTCAGAAGTTCCCACCATACCCAAAACTGATGAGCATGGTGCTGAAATTGTACCATTTGTTTTATGATGAATACCTACTTTTTTCCCTGGAGTCTGTTATAATTGTTGCTATAGAAATTAAGCACATCCTGTGTGACTCTACTGAAGAGGATTCCTAGAGAAGATGGTGCCTGGTTTCCTCCAGACTTTGTCCCATGCATCTTTTCTCTTTGGTTATTTTGCTTTGTATCCCTTTGCTATAATAAAGTATTACATGAGTATGATTATATGCTGGGACTTGTGAATCTGTTTAGTGAATCAACAAACCTGAAGGAACCCCCAACACAATGTCCAACTGCCTATTTAAAGTATCCACAAGAGTAATGGGCATCTCAAAGTTAATCGGTCCCAAAACAAACTCCAGATATGCCCTAGTACACTGCTCTACCTACAGCCTTTCTTATCTCAGTTAATGGTGATTCCATCCTTCTAACTGCTAACAACAAAAACTTCTAGTCATTCTTTTTTCTTTGGTACTAAGGATTGAACCCAGGGTTGCTTACCCTCTGAGCCACATCCACAGCCCTATTTTTCTTTTTTAATTTAATTTTATTTTTAAAGAGGGACAGTGAGAGAGTGAGATAGACAGAAACAATTTTATTTAGTTTTTCATGTGACTTTCATTGCTCAAAAACTTCGTTGTGTACATGGTGCTGGGGTTTGAACCTGTGTACTCACACATGCCAGACAGATGCGGTAACTGCTGAGCCACCATTCCAGCCCCTATTTTTCTTTTTTTAGAGAGAGAGAGGGACAGTGAGAGAGTGAGAGAAAGAATCAACTTTATTTTTTAGTTTTTCATCTGATTTTTGTTGCTCCAAAACTTAGTTGTGTATGTGGTACTGGGGTTCAAACCTGGGTCCTCGGGCAAGTGCCACACCACTGAGCCATGGCTCCAGCACTTCCACAGCCCTTTTTATATTTTATTTTGAGACAGGTCTTGCTAAGTTGCTTAGGCTGGCTCTGAATTTGTGATCAGTCTCCCAAGTCGCTAAGATTACAGGAGCGGATCACTGTGCCCAGTTTCTAGTTACTTTTGATGATTCTCTTTTCCTCATATCCATAATGTTGGAAATCATCTTGGCTATAGTTTCAAAACAAGTCTGAAAGCTGGGTGTGGTGGCACATACCTGTAATATCAGCAGCTCAGGAGGTAAGGCATGAGGATCACAAGTTTAAGGCCAGCCTCAGCAACTAAGCAAGGTCCAAGCAACTTAGCAAGACCCTGTCACAAAATAAAACATAAAATGGGCTGGGGATGTGGCTCTGGGTTAAATGCCACTGGGTTCAATTCCTGGTTTAAAAAAAAAAAAAATCCAGTCCCACCACTTCCACTGCAAAATAGATTCAGCCCACCATCACCTATCACCAGGTGTCACAAAGGCTCTATTACAGTCTATTCTCCATTCAGCAACAAGGGTACCTCTCTGATTCTCTCTCTCTTTTTTTTTTTTAAAGAGAGAGGGACAGTGAGAGAGACAGAGAAAGAGAGAAACAACTCTATTTAGTTTTTCACATGGCCTTCGTTGCTCCAACACTTAGTTGTATACGTGGTGCTGGGGTTTGAACCCCGGTCCTTGTGCTTGCCAGGCAAGCGCCGAAACCACTGAGCCACCGCTCCAGCCCCTCTGATTCTCTTAAAAAGCAGCCAGACCAGGAGTGGTGGCACATACCTGTAATCCACACCTACTTGGGAGGCTGAGGCAGGAGGATTACAAGTTTGAGGCCAGGTCAGTCTGGGCAATTTAGAGACACTATCTCAAAATAAAATATAAAGGGCTGGGGATGGAGCTCAGTGATAGATCACAAAGCCTTAGGTTGAATTCTCAGCATCAAAATATTTTTTAAAAAGTGATTCAGACTCAGCAGTTACGGTGCTTGCCCAGCATGCCAAGTACATGGGCTCAAACCCCAGCATCCATGTATACAACTGTCAGAGCAACGAAAGCCACGTGAAAAACTCAATAAAAAATTGAATCTCAGGGTTGGGGATTTAGCTCAGTGGCAGAGTGCTTGCCTAGCACGCACAAGGCCCTGAGTTCGATTCTCAGCCCTGAAATAAAAAATGAATCTCTGGGGCTGGAGCAGTGGCTCGGCGGTTTCAGCGCTTGCCTGGCAAGCACGAGGACCAGGGTTCAAGCCCCAGCACCATGTACACAACTAAGTGTTGGAGCAGCTAGGGCCATGTGGAAAACTAAATAGAGTTGTTTCTCTCTTTCTCTGTCTCTCTCACTGTCCCTCTCTCTTTAAAAAAAAAAAATGAATCTGTCTCTCTCTCACTATCCTTCTCTCTTTAAAGAAAAAAAAAAAAGCAATTCAGACTATGTCACTTGTTACCTCAACCCTACAAAAGCACTCAAAGACCTCCCTCTTTCACTCTTGGCTCACTCAGTTCCAGATATATTGGCCTTTTCACGCTTCTCATATACTAGGGACTACCTTAGTTTATTTTCTATAGCTACAACTGAAAACCACAGACTGGGTAAGAGAATAGAGGTTTATTTAGCTCATCATTCTGGAGACTGTGAAGTCCAAGAGCATGGTGCTGCCATCTGGTGAGGGCCTTCTTGATGCATGGTAATCTGGTGGAGGGCATCATGGCCAACACAAAGTAAGCATGCCAGAGAGCTCTCTCACAAAACCACTCCCTCCATAACATAATCAGACTACACCATTCTTGCGAGAAGAACCTTCATGACCCAATGACCTCTTAAAAGTCCCACATCTCAACACTGCTGCACTGAGGACCAAGTTTCCAACACATGAAATTTGGGGTCACAATTAAACCATAGTAGGGACCTGTGTTACAGCTGTGCTTCAAACACTCTTACTCAGATTATCTGCAAAGGTAATTCTTCAAATTTTGACACAATGTCCCCTCAATGAGGCTTACCTATTGCAACTGTATTCCATCTTGTCCTCCCAAGTCCTCTTACCTAGTTGACTTTTTTTCTCCCATAGTATTTATCAACATATCATGTAATATACTGGGTGTTTTTTGTTTGCCTGTGTCCCTCACTAGGATATATATACACTCCACAAAGGGTAAGATTCTTAACCGCCCCCCCCCCCACGAATTCTAATAGCTGAGTAGTGCCTGGCAGGTGGTGAGCACTTAATTAAAAACATGGAACGAAAGTAGACCAGGAGGACTGGTGCATCAGAATGAACCCAGAAAAGAATGCACAAAAGGGGGGGTGGTTTACAATCTCCAAGGGTCTTAACAATCAAAGTTTGGACCTGACCCAGACAACATGAAGCCACAGAAAGATCTTATATAGGAAAGTGGTGACCTGGCGGTATATTAAAAGATCTCTTCAGCAGCGGAGTGGGCGTTGCGTTGGGGGATGACTGTACCAGGAAGCCGGAAGAAGTTTCAGGTGAGAGCTTCATAAAAAGTATAAAATCTGTGAACTAACCTAGGTCTTTAAGAAGAGCAAAGTCTAGGACACAAAGGCAACATGTCCTTGACCCGCACGACGCTGGGAATTGCTCCACAGGACATCGCGCAGTAAGAAGGGGAAACTGCTCTAAATGCTGTGAGCTCGGCTGCAGCTTGAAAGTCCCTCCCTTCTGGAGACCTCAGAGGCTGACACCAGAGACAAGGTCAAGTTCCCTTCGCGTCCTCCCCATCTCTCGAGCTGCGCACCTTCCTCCCAGGTCCCCAAGGTCAAAGGAAACTGGACACCCACACTGCCCGGTTCCGGGTCTGCGTTTGCAGCCAGCAGAAGCGGCCGACCCAGGAGCGACCTCGACGCACCCAATCCCGCAAGTCCTCGTGCAACCCCGGGACTCACGCGGTGACTCGAGGGTGATCGGTTCTGCAGGACGCAGGAGACGCCCGCGCAGACCTGGCAGGCGCGAGGGCGGGGCACAGGGACTAGCCGCGCACGTTTCACAAGAGAAAGCGCGAACAGAGCCCGGCGCCGGCCCGGGGCGCGGCGCGCCAGTAGGGGCGCACTTACCTGCACGTCAAGGCCGCTGGTCCCTCCCCGCGGCCGCGCCGAATGCAGGTCCCCGGGGCACGCCCCGCCCCCGCTCCGGTCCCGCCCCGCCCCCGCTCCGGTCCCGCCCCTTCCGCCCGCGCGGCGGGGACAGGCCGGAAGCGACTTGCGCGCCCCGCGGCGCCGGCGCAGCGACCCCTGCTGGAGGCCGCGCCTTGGAGGACCGCACGGGAAGCGCTCCGGGAGGACCGCACTAGGCGGAGCTGAGCCAGGCTGCGGAGCTGAGCCTGGCAGCCGCGCCGCGTGGTTCCACGTGGCTCGGAAGAGCTTAGCTTTCTGCAATGGGCCTTTCTCTGGAGTTGCCAACGCCTTGGAACAAATTTGAGAGTTATAAACGTTGTCTCTAAATGTACAGTACACTCCAGAACTTAGAAGTTTAGAACATCCTTTCAAGAATAAAGCGACATAAAGGATCAACTGTCACACCTGTTTGTTCAATTTGTCACCTACTGGTGATTGGTTAGCCAGAAAGAGGAGTGTGTGTGAAAATACGGCTTAGTAGTGGACCTGTGGAAAGAGCCCTTTTAAAGTGATAAGGTGAACCTCTCCCAAAGGAAGAATTTTCATGGGATAACCTGCTTCTTAAGGTTTTACTAATGTTCATATTAATGCTTATGGAATACATGCATTATTAAATTAGAAATAGCTGCTTCGTTGTTTACAGAACTTCCTCTGTTAATTATTCTGCCTACCAACTTTGCTGCATATATTTTTCATTTCCATCGCTTTCTCGCAGTTTCACGCAGTGGCTACTTAGTTGCAATTGTGCAGTAAGAAACAGGAGCTGCAAATTGTTTCAAGTGCAGGGATGATAGAAGTTAACATGTGTCAGTTCAGTTTATACTGCGGACATTTGGGAGAATACACAGTTGCATTTACTAGTTTAAGTACTTTGTAAAAGATTTCAGATACATTGTTAAATCTGCCTGTATGAACTGACAAAATTGCTGTATAATTATGATGAGTATGGAGGAAGGGAATGCAGTGCTGTTGGATTATATACAATCAACTTGGTCACTGGTCTTTAAAAAATATAAACATTTCATTAGATGAATCATTATTTTATTTATTTATTTTTGGCCCTGGGAATTGAACCCCAGGGCACTTAATCACTGAGCTAGCTGCATCCTCAGCCCTTTATTTTTTATTTTCTCACTAAGTTGCTTAGATCCTCTCTGAAGTTGCTGAGGCTGACTTTGAACGTGCTATCCTCCTGCCTCAGCCTCTTGAAACACTGGGATTACAGGTGTGCATGGCCATACCCAGATTTTTTTTTTAAGAGAGAAGGACAGTGAGAGAGAGAGAGGCAGAGACAGAGAATCAATTTGTATTGAGTTTTTCACATGGCCTTCATTGCTCCAACACTTAGTTGTGTACGTGGGTGCTGGAGTTTGAACCCATGTACTTGCGCATGCCAGGCAAGCGCCGTAACCGCTGAGCCACTGCTCCAGCCCTGATGAATTAATTTTTTTTAAAAGAGAAATAAATTTTTATTTAGTTTTACATGTGGCCTTCATTGCTCCAAGACTTCACGGTGTACAGGTGCTGAGGTTTGAACTCACATACTTGCACATACCAGGCAAGCACTGTAACTGCTGAGCCACCACTCCAGCCCCATGAATTAATTTTTTAAAATTAAAAACGCTAACTATACTTAAAAGCTGCAATCAGATGAACAAGTAATGCAATATAGTGACTTTAAATTTTTTTCATTTCTTTATAGTGTACCCCCACCCATGTCTTTTTCCTATGGCATGCATAGGTTTATTGGGGAGCTGTGGCTTTTTTTTTTTTAAAGAAAGAGGGGGCTGGAGCAGTGGCTCAGTGGTTTTGGCACTTGTCTGGCAAGCACAAGGACCTGGGTTCGAATCCCAGCACCACATACCCAACTAAGTGTTGGAGCAAAGAAGGCCATATGAAAAACTCAATAAAATTGTTTCTCTTTCTCTCTCTCACTGTCCCTCTCTCTTAAAAAAGTAAATAAAGAGAGAGGGACAGTGAGAGAGAAAGAGAATAAATGTTTGTTTATTTTTCCTTCTGGCCTTTATTTCGCCAACATTTAGCTGTGTATGTGGTGCTAGGGTTCGAACATGGGTTCTTGCATGTGCCAAGCTAGGGTTTTAACCGCTGAGCCACTGCTTCAGCCCCAGGAACTGTGGTTTTCATAGGCATAGACCACCCAGTGAACTAGGTTCCAATTTTAGTCAACAGTACCACTTCAGACCACAATACACTGCAAATTGACCTCCCAGGAGAGCCCCACATCTGGGCTTCAACTTTTTTTTTTTTTTTTTTTTTTTAAGAGAGAGGGACAGTGAGAGACAGAGAAAGGGAGAAACAACTTTATTGAGTTTTTCACATGGCCTTAGTTGCTCCAACACTGAGTTGTGTACGTGGTGCTGGGGTTTGAACCCGGGTCCTCGTGCTTGCCAGGCAAGCGACGAAACCGCTGAGCCACCGCTCCAGCCCCTGGGCTTCAACTTTTAATTCAGTTTAAAAACCTACCTTACATAGAAAGACTGGTAAATCAATCAATGCTTTGGGCCCCAGAAGTGTTGATAGTTAATTTTTGTAGCAGGAGGAACAGCCTTGCCTTCCATACTCTAAACATTGCTGTGAGTTGAATTTCATTTTCTTATGTGAAATCCACCTAATTGTTTTCTAAGCCAGGACTGGTGGTACACACTTGTAACCCCAGTTATTCAGGAGGCAGAGGTAGGAGAATCACAAGGTCAAGGCCAACCTGAGAAACTTAGTCTCAAAACAAAAATAGCAGGGGCTGGAGCAGTGGCTCAGTGGTATTGTGCTTTCCTGGCATGCGTGAGGACAAGGACGCAGGTTCAAATCCCTGCACTATGTACACTATGAAGTGTCCCAGCAATGAAAGCCCAATAAAAAACTAAATAAAGTTGATTCTTCTCTTTCTCACTGTCCCTCTCTTTACCCATTTCCCAGTCCCACACACACACAAAAATACATAAATCATACATACACACACTTTTTGTTTATGTAAGAAGAGCAAAGTTACCTGGAATAGAAAGTTCTCTTCCACTGCTTCATCCTGCTTACCTCAAACCTCACCAAAGATATATTAAGAAAAATCCATTACAGGCCAAGTGTGGTGGCTTAAGCCTATGATCCCAGTGGCTAGGGAGGCTGAAGCAGGAGGTTCACAAGTTCAAAGCCAGCCTCAGCAACTTAGGGAGACCCTGTCTCAGAATTGGGGATGTAGCTCTTTGGTTGAGAGCCCCCAGTTCAATCCCTGGTAACCGCCCCCACCCTGCCCAGCTTCCCCCTGCAATCCATTACAAAGCCTCAGGCCTCCACTGGCACTCTGAACATTCCATCCCTTCTACCTTCTTCTCAAGGAGTTTGTTGTTGTGGTGGTGGTGAGTGTTTTTGTTCTATTTTTTTGGTACTGGTGATTGAACCCAGGGGCACACTACCACTGAATACCCAGCCCCTTTTACTTCTTTGTATTTTATTTTGAGATGGGGTTTCACTAAATTGCAGAGGTTGGCTTCTAGCTAGCCTGCCTCAGTCTCCAGAGTTGCTGGGATTGTAGGAGTGAGCCACCATGCCTGCCCCAAATTTTGAATTTCATCAAATAATTTTTCTGAGCTGAGCATGGTGGATGTGTGCCTGTGATCCCAGAGACTTGGGAGGCTGAGGCAGGAGGATCACAAGTTCCCGGCCAGCTTCAGCAATTTAGCAAGGCCCTAAGCAATTTTACTAGACCCTGTCTCAAAATGTGGGAATATGGTTTCAATTTTTTTTATTTGTTTGTTTTAAGAGACAGAGGGACAGGGAGAGAGAAAGAGCAAATCAATTTTAGTTTTTCATTTGACTTTCCTTGCTCTGACACTTCATGTGAGTGTGGTGCTGGGGTTTGAACTCTGGCATGCGCTGTAACCGTGGAGCCAGAGCCACTGTTCCAGCCTGAGGCTCAATGTTAAAGTGCACTGGGATTCAATGCCCAATACAACAAATACTACTACTAAATTTTTTAAACCCCCAAATATGGCATCTCGCTTGGTATTTGAGAAAACACCAAAAGCAAGAAGGTCACTCTCACTTTCCTCTTCCCTGGAAGCAGGACCTAAAACCTAAATCCCAGAGGAGGTTTTTTTTGTTTTGTTTTTTGTTTTTTGTTTTTTGTTTTTAACTTTCCTTGAAGCTGATTATAAGATCCTCATTCAAGAAGTGCCCTTCCATGCTGGAGCAGTGGCTCAGCAATTAAAACACTTTCTTGGCATGTGCAAGGACCCGAGTTCAAGCCCCAGTACCACATACGCAACTAATTGTCAAAGAAACAAAACCTAGACTGGAAAAAAATAAATAAAATAGATTCTTTTTCTTTCACTGTTCCCCCCACCACCCCCTCTCTAAAAAAGAGAAGTGTCCTTCCTATGCCCTGAGGAATGAAAAACCCTTATCTCTGAAGACACAGTCACAGAAAAGAATCTGGACACACAAACCTTGTAAGATTCCCCCTCCCAGCTATGGCCCCAACGTTCTCTCTTGCTTCACCATATCATCGAGACTATCCACTTCCTCGCCCGTGCAGAAAAAATACATAGGTGCACCCTTTTATTCAGCTCTTCATTTTATGAAGGCTCCCATGATTTAAATTTGTGGGTGAGGATGTAGCTCAGCTGGAGAGTACTTGTATAGTATGCACAAGGTCCTGGATTCCATCTCCTCCACTGGAAAAATAAAAAATACCTTAAAAAGCAAAGTGTCTCGGTGGTTAGATCGTTTGCCTGACAAGTGTGAAGACCTGGGTTCAAACCCCAGCACCACATATACAAGGAAGTGTTGGAGAAACAAAAATCAGATGAAAAAATATAAATAAAATTGATTCATCCTCTCTCACTCTATCCCTTCTCTCTCTCTCTCTCACTCTCTCTCTTAAAGGAAAGTATGTGTCTTCTTGCGTCTTTTATTATTGCAGTCTCAGCCATAAACCTACACTTGGTTTTGTGTGTAATGGATGTTCACAAGTGAATATTTTAAACTACTGTTAGGTAGAACTTGACCTAGGCAACCCCACTTTGAATCTTATCCTATATCTTAGAACAAGAACAACCTGATCCCTAAACCCTCAACCCAACTTTCCTTAAACCCTTGACACACCTAATCCCAAAAACCTGGACCCACCTATCCTAAAAACCCAGACAATACTCCACCATCTGGCGGAGAAAAGGAACCTTCCCTGACAACGCCCAGCAACACCCTAATTCTCTTTTCCTCAGCCCTCTGTATCTGCCCCAGTCTGTAAGCAGACAATGGGTTCCAGACTCTACTGGGCCCTCCTCCACAGGTTTGTCCTGAATAAACCTGTGTTTCTATTGAGCCGTTGACACTCTTTCCTTCATTTGCTTTTTTTTTTTTTTTTTAGAGAGAGAGAAGGACAGTTTGACAGAGACATAGAGAATCAATTTTTATTGAGTTTTTCACATGGCCTTCATTGCTCTGACACTTAGTTGTGTACGTGGTGCTGGGGTTTGAACCTGTGTACTTGCGCATGCTGGGCAAGTGCTGTAACTGCTGAGCCACCGCTCCAGCCCCCAATCATGTGCTTCTTTGTTTTTTTTGTTGTTGTTGTTGTTGTTTGTTTTTAGAGAAAGAGAGAGGGAATAAATTTTATTTATTTATTTTTTAAATCTGTTTTTCATTGTTCTGACACTTAGTTGTGTATGTGGTACTGGGGTTTGAACCTGGGTCCTGGTGCATACCGGGCAAGCACCATGACCACTGAGCCACTGCTCCAGCCCTTCCATTTACTTCTTTCCTTACAACTACCAATTTAGTTATTTAAAATAATCACAATAAACTAGAATTGATAATATGGAGGTGTTCCACTTTACTTCTTTTCTTTTCTCTTATTTTCTGTCCTTTATTTATTGTGGTGTTGGGGATCAAATCTAGGCCCTTATTCATGTTAGGAAAGTACTCTGCTACTGAGCCACACACCAACTCTAGATTTTCTATTTATTCTTCAATCAGTTTTAAGTTAAATTTTCTATGAATTATTCCACTATGTATGTTTTCCAGTTGAATAGCATCAAACTGTTTGTAATATTTTTCACCTTTAAAACCTCCGGTAGCCAGGTGCAGTGGCACATGCCTGTAATTCCAGTGTCGTGGGAGGCTGAGGCAGGAGGATCACACATTCAAAGCCAGCCTCAGCAACTTTGCGAGGCCCTAAGTGACCTAGCAAGACCCTGTCTCAAAATAAAAATATAAATAAATTTTAAAAAAGGACTGGAGATGTGTATTAGTGGTTAAGCACCTCTGCATTCAATACCCTGCACCAAAAAACAAACAATAAAACCTTTGATATAAGTAGTTATATCTCTTACTTTCTTTCCAGAGATTTGTCTTTTTTTTTTTTAGTATTGGGGATTGATTGAACTAGGAGTGTTTTTTTTTCTTTTTCTTTCTTCTTCTTCTTCTTTTTTTTTTCTTGAGAGGGACAGTGAGAGAGAGAGAGAATCAATTTTATTTAGTTTTTTATTGCTCCAACACTTTGTTGTGTATGTGTTGCTGGGGTTTGAATCCATGTCCTCACACTTGCCAGGCAAGTGCCAGAACCGCTGAGACACTGCTCCAGCCCTGAACCACGGGTGCTTTACCACTAAGCTACATCCCAAGTCCATTTTATTTTTTGATTTTGAGGCAGAGTCTCACTTAGCTGTCTACGTTGTAATAAGCTTGCAATTCTCCTGCCTCAGCCTCCTGAGTTGCTGGGATTAGGTTTTTCATTTTAATAATACTGTATTTAAATACCCAACTTTCGACTTTGAAAAGTCCTCGCGATTATATTTTTATTTATTTCATTATTTGTGTGTGTAGTGCTGGGAACCAAGCATAGGGCCTCTTGTTCATTAGGCAAGTGTACCACGACTGAGCTATACCGAGACTGCAATACCTTCTTTTTTCTTTTCTTTTTCCAGTACTGGGGATGGAACCCAGGGGCAATCTGCCCTTGAGCTATATCCCTCCCTGTTTTGATTTTTTATTTTGAGAGAGGATTTAAGTTGTTGCAGGGTGGCCTTGAACTCATAATCCTCCTCCCTCAGCCTCTGGAGTCAGCACTGGGATTACAGCTCCAGCCCCCAATAGCACTCCTTAGACCAATAGACTCCTTAGATCTTAGAGTGAAGGCAATGCCATTAATAAAGAAGGAAGCAAGTGATCCAAAATGTGAAACCATGAAGAGAAGCAGCCTCAGCCCCAAAATGCTTTTCATGAGTACCCAGGAAAATGAATCAGGGGGTATGTCAGCTTTCTTCATAAATGTACTTTTTAATTGTGCTATATCCTAGACTGAAGTATAAACCCAAAATTAGAGCCCACTAGTAACATGAAAAGGGAAACTTCTGTGGCCAAGAGTATCCTCAGTTCTTTGAACCATGTGCTTTGGAAAGTCCTCCAGGGCAGCTTTTTATGTTTTGTATAATTATGTGCAAGGCCCAAATCTATAATTGGTTGGGATTTTCCAAGGGTGCTCCCTTTGTCACCATTTGTTCTCTGCTATTCCCCAATTTCTAAGATCCATATGTGGGTGCACATTGTACAGGTAACCAGAAACGAGATATTTCTGTTGTTGTCACTGTAACAACAATCTAGAAAAAGAAAAGAGGATTGCATTCATTTATCTATCAGGTGTATTTATACTAAATGGAATCATACGGAGCTGCTGATGTTTAAAACTTTTAACCTACAAAGCTAGCAATTGCATGAGTCCATTTTGTATAATCAGAGCTTAAATAGAAGCTAATCCTATGTCACGGTCATGAAAGCTCTCCTTTCTGCTAAGAGAAAGAAAAATTGGAGAAAAATTAAAGTAGTCGTGCCATAAATGGACAATCCTTAAAATTCAAGGCTACTAACTAACTTCATGTTGAACTTTGAATATGTCATTAAAGTGTGACCAGAAATCAAGCCTTTCCCACCCGCCTTATGTTCAAAGGGGAAGAATGGTGGTGTTTCAAATGCTTGGTGTGCTGTTACATGGGCTGGCTTTGTTTTAAGCAGCTGGGAAAATAACGACTGCTATGAGGAGTGGAAGAAAGTGCAAACTCAAGGTCACAAAGAACCAAGTTCAATTCACTTATTCACTGTCATTGGATTTCTTTTCTTCTTCTTTTTTTTTTTTTTTAGAAAGAGGGACAGTGGGGGGGGGCGAGAGAAACAACTTTATTTAGTTTTTCATGTGGCCTTTGTTGCTACAACACTCAGTTATGCACGTGGTGCTGGGGTTCAAACTCGGGTCCTCGCGCAAGCTAGGCAAGTGCCGTAACTGCTGAGCCACTGCTCCAGCCCTGGTTTTTCTTTTTTTGAAGTCTTCAGTTTATCATATATACTTTTAGAAAGAGGAAATCAAATTTATTTAGTTTTCCATATGGCTTTCGTTGCTCCGACTCCATTGTGTACGTGGTGCTAATGTTCAGACCTGAGTCCTCATGCATGCCAAGCAAGCGCTGCACTGCTCCAGCCCTTGTTATATGTACTTTTGCTTTGGATTGCAGTAATTAATCAGAAAGACAAAAGACATCAGTTTCAGCTTTAAAGTTTTTGGATGTAGTTGTTGCTGTGATCTGAATGTGTCCACCAAAGCACATAGGTTGGAACTTTTTTTTTTTTAACTGGTTTACTGTGGTGAATATTTCTGTGGGTTGAATTGCATCTTTTTCTTCTCTCTGTATTTTTTTATTCATGCATTATAATTGCACACACTAATGGGATTTATTGTTACATATTTGTACATGCACACAATATACTATATGGCAATATAATTTGGCCAATATTAGGGGATAGAGCTGTGGCTCAGAGGTTATAGTGCTTGCCTAGCATGCTCAAGGACGTGGATCTGAACCCCAGTACCACGTACACAAAGAAGTGTCTGAGTAATGAAAGCCACATGAAAAACTAAATAAAAAATTGATTCTCTCTCTCTCTCTCACTGTCCTTCTCTCTCTTTAAAATAAATAAATAATTTGGCCAATATCTCTCCCCAGCACTTTGTTATATGGTCACCATTAGGAAGTTCAAGGAGGTGTCTTTAGAGGCAGAGGAGATCTTTGCTTAGACTTCCCAGGCTCTCAACATTCACAGAGAAGGACAAATCAGGGTTTTTTTTGTTTTTTTTTGTTTGTTTGTTTTTTTAAAGAAAGAGGGGATAGAGAGAGAGAAAGAGAGAAGCAATCTTTATTTAGTTTTTCATGTGACTTTCATTCCTCAGACACTTCTTTGTGTACATGGTGCTGGGGTTTGAACTCGCATTCTCGTGCTTGCCAATCAAGTGCCGTAACCGCTAAGCCACCGCTCCAGCCCCCACAAATCAGGTTTTAGCAAACCAGAAGATTTTCATTAGAAAGTGAAAGATGGCTGGGCTTGGTGGGGCAGGCCTGTAATCCCAGTGGTTTGGGAAGCTGAGGCAGGAGCATTGCAAATTCAAAGCCAGCCTCAGCAAATTAGCGAAGCCCTAAGCAAGTTAGTGAGACCTCATCTCAAAATAAAAAATAAAAAAGGGCTGGAGATGTGGCTCAGTGGTTAAGTGCCCTTGGGTTCAATCCTTGGTATTAAGGGGGGGGGGAGAATAAAAGAAAAGGAAAAAGATAAAGGTAAGTATTGTTAGAGAAGAACATAGGGTATCTCAAGAGAGAGAAGCACTTTGGGGATCTCAGGTTGTTCTTTTTCTTTAAGATAGAGAAGCGAGGGAGAGAGAAATAAAGGATGAGAGAGAGAATCAATTTTATTAATTTTTTTTCATCTGCTCCTTGTTTCTCAGACACCTAGTTGTGCATGTGGTGCTGGGGTTCAAACCCAGGTCCTTGTCCAAGCCAGGCAAGCGCTCCAACTGCTGAGCCAGTGCTCGGGCTCTCAGGTTCTTTTAAAAGAAAATTTATGAGGGGTGGAAATGGCATCAACCTGGGAAATTCAGTTCTTTGATCATGGATCATAAGACATTTATGTTGGTCTGGTCCTCTCCTGGATCTTCAGGTTGATGCTGAGTCCTCTATAAACTGTTTGGAACGTGCCTTTAACAGGTTTCTTAAAACACATACCCCTCATTTTATCTAATCTGAAAATACACTGTGTAATCTAACAGTGCACTGAGGATTTAGTTCAAGTAAGGCAACTTTGCCAGATGTGGTGGTGCACACCTGTAATCCCAGCAATTTTGGAGGCTGGGGACAGGAGGATTGCAAATTTGAGGTCAGGTTTAGCATTTTAGTGAGACCCTGTCAAATAAACAAATAAAGGCTGGGAATGTAGCTCTGTTGTATATCCCTGGCCTTAACTCCCAGTACTACAAGTAAATAAATAGAATACAGAAAAAGCAAAAAAGGTACTTTCCATGAATGAGTGAATTTACAGTAACTATAAGATCTGTAGATTTCTCAGGAATTTGGGACTAACAGGCCTGGGGGGAAAATAGGTCTTGGGAATTTGATCAGGAGACTTTTACATTTATGGCTACATCCCCAGTACTTCAGGAAATAAAAAGAAAAAAAATCAGATTTATGTCTACATTCTGTTCTTCCTTCCCTTTATCTCCTACCTATTTCTTTTATCCTACCTCAGTGTGAAGAATCAAGGCAGTGTTGTCTGAATAATCTCAGATGTGAATGGGGTGCGATGTTCTAGAGTACAAACTCATCATGCTGTTAGTGCCACCTGAGCCCTGGAACCGCTTTGTTGTTGTATGGAAGCGGCCTCCTCCTTGGGCGCCATGTGGTTCTAGCACCCACCTTCTTTCGGATTCACTTTCTACATCTATTGCAATGAAACACACATTCTTAGAACTGCATAGATCTGATTTTTGCTGCTTATCCTTCACTCGTATAGTACTTTGAAGTTATTTATTTATTTTTGTGATAATGGGGATCATACCCAATGCCTTGCCCACTCAGCTACATCCTTACCCCTTTAAAAAAAATGTTTTTTTTTTTTTATTTTGAAGTCAGTTGTATTGACACTCACCTGTAATCCCAGCCACGTGAGAGGTAGAGGCAGGCAGATTTCAAGGTCAAAGTCCAGTCTCAGCAATGTGGTGAGGCCCTAAGTTCAGGCAGACCTCTAACTTGTGGTCCTTCTGCCTTAGCCTCCTGAATAGCTGTACAAGTATGTGCCACTGCCTATGGCTAAAATTGAATTTCAAGTAAACAACAGATAGTTTTTGTTGTTGTTGTTGCTGCTGCTGCTGTTGTTGAGAAAGTGTCTTGTTTTGCTGCCTAGGCTGATATTGGACTGCTGGACCCAAGTGATCCTCCCACTTTGGTCCCCTGAGTAGCTGGGACTACAGGTATATATACCACCACATCTGGCCCAACAAATGCTTTTTAAGCATAAGTATTACCCAGATATTGCATGGCACATGTGAATTCAAATTTAAACAGGGGGCCTGTATTCCATCTGACCACTCTGTGTGATGTGTTCATTAAACCGCTTGGCCCAAACAAATAAGAGCTATTTTCCATGTCTCCATCAAGGATATTATGGAAATAGGAAGACATTTCTCAAATCATATTCAACAGATTAAATTATCGCTAATATAAGATACACTGTGGTGTTCTGGCTGGTTGTTTATCTCTCTGTTTATTTGTAGAAAGAAATTCAAGAGCCAAGTGGGAAGTTTGTCCCTGTCTGTAATACTGTCTAGCTGCTGAACGTAAACCTCCTGCCCAGGCAGTGGGAGGCGCAGGGCGCAGGAGCCAGGAAATCAGGGTCGGTGCCTCTTTTTTTTAACCTCTTTTCCTATCCAGCAACTGATCTCTCTCTCTCTCTCTCTCTCTCTCTCTCTCTCTCTTTTAAGAGTGAAGAACAGTGAGAGAGAGAGAGAGAGAGAGAGAGAGAGAGAGAGAATCATTTTTTATTGAGTTTTTCACATGGCTTTTGTTGCTCTGACATTAGTTGTGTGCATGGTGCTGGGGTTTGAACCCGTGTACTCACACATGCTGGGCAAGCACCGTAACCATGGAGCCACCGCTCCAGCCCCCAGCAACTGATATCTTGAGGCTGTTTTCCAACTGGACTTTCCTCTTGGGAAAATATGCATGTTGGTCAATCTATGCAAGTATTCAATTACTGTCAGTAATCTTTCTCAAGACAAATGAGTAAATGGATGAACAACAACAACAACAAAATACAAAAAATGGAGGCTGGAGAGGTTGCTCAGTGGTTATGAGCAAGGTATGAGCCTGGCATGAGCAAGGACACAGGTTCGAACCCCAGCACCACATACACAATGAAGTTTTGGAGCAATGAAAGCCATATGAAAAACTAAATAAAATGGATTCTCTCTCTCTCTCTCTCTCTCTCTCTCTGTCACTGTCCCTCTCTCTTAAAAAAATACAAAAAATTCATAGAATGGTTATAAGCGTGGACTATGAAGTGAGATTGGGTTCGAATACTGAGTCATCACTTATTTATAAACACTGTGAACTTAGCTATGTCATGTAACCTCTATGTCTCAGTTTCACTGTGTAAAATGGGGAAAATAGTATACCTATTTCAGGCTGGGAGAATAGCTCAATGGTAGAACATGTGTTTAGCATGCACCTGGTCCGGGGTTCATCCCCTAGCACTAAATAAATAAACAAATAAAATATGTGTCTTAAAATATTATGATAAGGATCAAATGCATTAATATATGCATGACACATGATAAATATATAAATGTTAGCTTAAAAAGAATACAATAAAAATACACTAATAAAAAAAGAAAGTGTACTGATGAAGAAAATATGTGCTCCTCAATCTTGACTGACAGGCAAGGCATTTCTAATATCCTTTGGTGAACTGAACAATGTAGACATCCTTACCTGAATTCTCTGGGAAAATATAAACTCTTCTCTGGTGAACAACCAAGGCATAACTTCATCAAAAGCTTTTTCATATTTATAGACTTTCTTCTTGACAGGAAACCATACCCAGTTAGCAGAATGGCCTTTGACAAGTTTTTTTTTTTTTTTAATATACACAGCAATGAATTTTTTTTTAAGAGAGAGAGAGAGAATCACTGTTATTTACTTTTTCATCTGGTTTTTTGTTTTTCCTACAGTTGTGTATGTGGTGCTGGGGTTTGAACCTGTCTCCTCACATATGCCAGGCAAACTCATTACTGCTGAGCCACCTCTCAGACCCAAGTTTTTGTTTTTGTTTTGGTACCAGGGATGGAACCCAGAGGCACTTAACCACTGAGCCACATCGCCACCCCAACCCCCTTTTTTTTTATTTCGAAGCAGGGTCTTGCTACGAGATTAGGGCCTTGCTAAATTCCTTAGACTGGCTTTGAACTTGCAATCTTCCTGCCTCAGCCTCCTGAGCTGCTGGGATTACAGATGTGCGCCATCACACCCAGCCATCTGACGAATCTTGGTGACAAAATGATCGTCCTGCCAGGTGAAAGGGATGTCCCTCTGTGTACAAGTAGGCTCTAAGCCAGCATGCTCTCCATCAAGGACTCTATCCAGGTCATTTTAATTGCTAAAAAAACCTTCACACATTTGCACTGGATCATCACTTGCTGCAGTGGTAAATGCAAACAAGGAAATGAGTTTTTCAAATTTTAATTCAGATAACTACATGAGGCTAGTGGCTACTACATTGGACAACATGACTTAGATGATCATTAACCAGCAACATAGTAGGGGAATTCTACCTCACTGCAGTTTTTGTGCACAGAAATAAAAAATAAAAAACGCAGTCACTTAGAACATGGGTAATCTTAAGAGCCTCCCTGAACCTTTATATCTCCTTTTTTTTTTCTTTTCACCTGTACATGTCTATCAGGAGGAACTATATGATATAACACTGATAGTTTAAAACTTCCTGAGTTTAAGGGCTGGAGAGGTGACTTCGCAACAGAGCGCTTGCCTGGTGTGTGCAAGGACCCAGTTCAACCCCCAGCACCACGTACACAATTAAGTGAAGGAAAAATAGAAACTAAATGAAAAAATAAAAATCAACTCTCTCTCTCTCTCAAAAGAAAAGAAAAGAAAAGAAAGAAACATGAGTTTCATCTATAGGCTCAGTTCTCTTTGCTACAGCAAGCCATCTGGAGAACAGCTAGAGAGATCACCCTTGACATTTCTCAGACTGGGGGATCCAACAAGTGCCTAACACTTTGTGGACTCCAGGGGTTTCCTTCAGAGAATGACAGATGATAGGTTCAGTGTAACCCATAAGCCAGGGCACCCTGTGCTGAAAATGGGTAGGGCTCTAGTCTTCAAAGAGGAGAAAGAAAAGGACTCGCTAACACTAAGCAAGGCAACCTTAAGTTCTTGAGTTCTTGGAGGGGTGAGTCCTGGGGGGCAGGTAGCTGATATTTGCATACTGGTTCCTGTGTCAGAGATAAATCACCCAGCTTCCTTTCCTTAGTTTTTTTTTTTTTTTTCTTGTGCCTACAGAGAATGAAACTTGTAAACCTAGCTGGGTTAATCATCAGTAAATAGTACCTATACATTCGTTCATTCATTAAATTATTCTTTCAGTCAGAAAAGGTGCTGTGATGTTGCAATGCCCTCAAGAAGCTACCGTCCAGAGAAGATGAACGCTCATGTCAGTGCGGCGAGCGCTTTCATACGTACAGTGATATGCAGGTCTTACAGAAGCAGAAAGAGCAGAGCCTTGGTGAGCCTGGCAGAATTCAGTAAGACATCATACAGCAGGTGATATTTGAGTTAGGGTTTGAAGGATGGGTAGAATACGGTGACCTTGGCCACTTGAAATGCCTGGAATTCGGAACAGAGAAATGTGCACTGCAGGAGGTAGAAGTGAAATTGGGGTGGTTAATTAGGGACTGATGGGAACAGGTGACTTGTACCTAATGAATGAATTTGAACTTTGCTCTGTAGCTGTTAGGGACTATTTTAAGTAGTCTCCATACAGCTTTTTCTTTCTCTTTTATTTTCTTTTCTTTATTTTTTTTATTTTTTTTGAGAGAGAGAGAGAGGGACAGTGAGAGAGACAGAAAAAGAAAATCAATTTTATTCAGTTTTTCATGTGACTTTCGTTGCTCTGACATTTCATGCAGGGTGCGTGTGCCAGTCAAGCCCTGTAACTGCTGAGCCACTGCTCCAGCCCTCCTTCATATAGCTTTAATCAATGATATACCTTGAAAAACTCTGGTGTGTGAGCTGCTTAGCACCGGGCCAGGCACATCCTGGGGGATCAACAAATCTCGATTCTGTCCCTTCTTCCGTGCACTTTGATTCCTCTTTTAGCTAGCTTCTTCTCCCTGCTCTTCCAGTGTATTTCTGTCTCTCAGAGTGACCAAATTCTCTTCTCATTTCCCTGGCTATTAAGTCTGACAAAATCTCATCCTCCTATTAGGGTTCATCACCACGCTCCTTACAACAGCATTTAAAATGTCTACTTCACTTTATCTGCTTTCCCTCTCCTGCTGAGTTTCCCCCATTCCTCTGTGATATATGACCTTTCTGCATGTAACTTTACAAAGGAATGTCTCTGGCCTATCTATTACTGTCCCTGACATCCTAAGACAGCATTATAAATGAACGATTTTCAGGAATAGCTTCATTTTTTAAAGGGCACCTCTTCTTTCCGAATGGTTGCAGAGATTTCAGTTGTGAGTAAATGTGTCAGGCAGATATTGCTCTTAATTCTGATGGATTGATAACAGGCACCTAATTCATCCTAAGTCACTCACATGCGGGAGGGCAGGCATATAAATGGAGGCACATTCCATGTGTCTAAATATTTAAAAGCTATAATTCAAGCTAACGACTGTTAAAGCATGCTTTATCCTCCTACATTAATAAATACACTTTCATGATGACAAAATGAGGTGTGTTTAAAATGATGGGGTTTTGTTTTTTATAATAGTAACTTTTTTTTTTTAAGAGAGAGAGGGGTAGTGAGAGAGAGAGAAAAAAATTATTTAGTTTTTCATGTGGCTTTCGTTGCTCCAAGACATTGTTATGTATGTGGTGCTAGGGTTTGAACTCACATACTCACACATGCCGGTCAAGTGTGTAACCACTGAGCCACCACTCCAGCCCGTAACTTACTTACATTTTAATGGGTATTTCTCTCTATGAATGAAACTCACCAGTCATAGGAAGATCTTGCTGGGACTGGCTACAGCTGAGACACTCAGATGCAGCTCAGGCTTGGATTAGACAAGTGAACCTACAATTCTAAAACTTTATAATGGGCCTAGATTTAGGGTAGAAAAGTTAAAACACAACTCAGCCTGGAGGTCAGAGAGGGCTGCATGGAGGACATGGCACTCTGTTGATCCCAGTTGGGATAAGCAGATTTCCCAGGAATAAGAAACAGAGTGAGCAGAGGTGGGGACAGCATGTTACCTTGGGAGCACATCAACATATTCAGTGTGGAAAGTGGTGATTTTGATGTGACAGAAAGTTGGTGACATATCTCAGATGATGAAACCTAGTTACTGCACATATCTGGGTGTTCCCTTGACTGGCTGCGGTTTGGATGAAACATAAAAAAGGACATGCATAATTCACAAATGTTGAGGCTGGAGCGATGGCTCAGTGTTACGGCGCTTGCCTGGCATGCGTGAGTACACGGGTTCAAACCCCAGCACCACATACACAACTAAGTGTCAGAGCAACGAAAGCCATGTGAAAAACTCAATAAAAATTGGTTCTCTCTCTCTTTCTCCTTTCTTTTAAAAAAATAATAATAACAAATGTTTTTGTAAATTTATTTTTCTTACCTTCACTTCAGAATCACTGTCTTGTCATAACCAATGTTTTTGGCAATGATTTAAAGAATTAACAAAGGAGCCAGGCATAGTGGCACGTGCTTGTAATCCTAGCTACTGAGGAAAGAGAGTCACAAGTTTGAGGCCATCCTCAGTAACTTGGTGAGGCCCTAAGCAACTTAGGGAGACACTATCTTGAAATAAAAATAAAAAGGGCTGGGGATGTGGCAGAGTGGAAAAAAAAGAATTAACAAATGAAATATATAGTTATATCCAAATATTATTGAATACCTTTGTTTGTTTTTCACAGGGCTGGGGATTTAACTCAGGGCCTCATGTATACTGATGGAACGTTCACTATGAGCTACATCCCTCACCATTTGAATAGTTTTCCTTTACAGTGTATAGTAAAATAAGTATAAACAATATAGATTTTAAAATTATTTATTATACATTTTATTTTATTTTTTTAAGGAAAGAGACAGTGAGATAGATAGAATCAATTTTTACTTAGTTTTTCATGTGATTTTCATTGCTCCAACACTTAGTTGTGTATGTAGTGCTGGGGTTCAAACCTGTGTCCTCGTGCATACCAGGCAAGCATCGTAACAGCAGAGTCACCATTCCAGCCCCTACTACACATATTTTAAAAAGTTATTCTAAAATATTCAAAATTACCTGCCATAATTAAAAAGAGCAAATCATTGATGGATATTAACATTTTAAATAAATTTTGCGGGGAATGTATTGTGATGCTGGGCATTGAATCCAGGGGCACTCTACCACTGAGATATATCCTAACCTTTTTTATTTTTATTAATTGCTGAGGCTGGCTTTGAACTTGTGATCCTCAGCCTCAGCCTCCTGAGTTGCTGGGATTACAGGTATGCACCATCACTTTTCAAAATGATCAGTATTTTTTTTTCTACAAGAATGTAATTACTGGCACCTTTATGAAGAATCAGGAAACATTATCCTTGTCACATAAAATTACCTATTTGTCACGTAAAAACAAATTAGGCACTATCATTTCTCCACCTTGGTTTGAGAAAAATACATTTTATGAATTATATTTCATCCAAGTAGTATTCACTGATGAAGATTTTGGAGATGACTTTTAGTACTATGGGTTATGATCAGGGAACAATGACTTGGGAGTTTCTGTATCTCACTTCATCAGGACAAGTGATGTCCATGTAGGCCTTGGTGTGAGATGGGGTGCAGTGGAGGTAGGCTGCACCAAAGTACTCTAACGCAGTACTTCCCAACCAGTCCAGAGGTTTCTAGGATACACTTGGGGAAGACATGTATTCATTTGTTTGTGGCACTGGGGATTGAACCCAGGGCCTCATGCACTCTACCACCGAGCTACACTACCAGCACTTCTTTTTTTTTTTTTTTTTTAAGAGAGAGGGACAGTGAGAGAGAGAGAGAGAGAGAGAATCAATTTTATTTAGTTTTTTATGTGGTTTTCATTGCTCCAACACTTTGTTGTGTACGTGGTGCTGGGGTTCGAACCTGGCTCCTTGTGCATGCCAGGCAAGAACCGTAACTGCTGAGCCACCACTGCAGCCCCCACCACCAGCACTTTTTAAAATTTATCCTCAGTCATAGTTTCATTAAGTTGCCCAGACTGACCTTAACCTTACAATCCTGCCTTAGTCTCCCAAGTAGCTGGGAACGAATTCGTGCGCTACCATGCCTGGATGGAAACAGCTTTTATTAATTTGTGCCTACATATATGATTATTTAACCTGTGAAGGTTAAACCAACTCTTTCAAATTCCTGGGTTTCACTTGTGTGGAAACAGCCCTGACCTGGGAAATCCACTGCTTGCCTTTGATGCTGCTTGGCTTCTGCTCTGTGGAACCCCACCAGCCCTAGACGGGGCTGATGTATATGCCCATGGCAGATGTCATCTCAGGCAGGGGACCTTGCTGGGGGGGTGTAGTTCAGTGGTAAAGCATGTATCTAGCAAGCACAAGGCCTTGAGATTAATCCCCAGTAATTCAATCATCCAATCCAATAAACCAATAATTAAATATTTTCCAGACTGGCTCTTCTGGGAAACATGCCTGGAAGATGAAGCTGAGTCCCTGATCTACTCTGTCACAACCTTGACCTTTACATTTCTTTCTTTTTCTTTCTTTCTTTCTTTCTTTTTTTTTTTTTTTTTTTTTTGAGAGAGACAGGGCTTCATTAAGTTGCTGAGACCAGCTTCGAACCTGCAGTCCTCTTGCCTCAGCCTCCTCGATGCTGAGTTTACAGGTGTGCAACAGCACTCCTGATTAGAACTTGGCTCTTGCTGTTTTGATGGTGGCCTTTGGGCTTCAGTTGAAATGGAAGCAGAAAGGACTCCCCTTTTCACATTCTGTTGCAGCCTACAGGGTATGTACAATGTTTTTCATTTTACAGGAGGTTCAGAAGGGCAAGCGTGCCAGGCACGGAGGTGCACTGGAGGCTGAGGCAGGAGGATTGCAAGTTTAGGGCCAGCCTCAGCAACTTCACGAGACCCTTAGCAAATTAGTGAGACACTTTGTCAAAATTAAAAATTAAAAAAAGGGGCTGGGGATGTAGCTCAGTGATAAAGCACCCCTGGGTTTAATCCCCAGTATCCACCAAAAAGAAGGAAAGAAAGAAAGAAAGAAGAAAGAAAGAAAGAAAGAAAGAAAGAAAGAAAGAAAGAAAGAAAGAAAGAACCAGCTTCTAAGGATCTTAAGATTAGTCAGGAGGCTTTATCATATTCTAATTTAGGAGTTACTTGGAAGCATTTTCAAGATTGCTATTTATGTTAAAATATACAATTGCTCTTCATTTTGCCTAGGATGTTAATATATTTAAGGCAAAGTGACTAGGCAGAATTAGAATAAAAGATGGGCTTTCTATTGTTGTGATTAGATTTCTCTGGTGGTTTCTTGTGGTAATTCATTTGTTGAGGACTTATTGTATACTAGATACTTTATAAGCCACTGGTGAAACAAAGATTAATAAGATGTGCTTTCTTCAGGAGCCAGGCTGGGGAGCAGATGGCAATCTATATTACAGAATTATAGAGGGAAGCAGAAGAACTGGGGGTAAGGAGGTGGGCACTTGAGAATGGCCCTAACCCCAACAAAAGGGTCAGGCATGGCTTCCCAAGGGACATGGTGATGGCACATGCCTGTAATCTTATTGACTAAGGAGGCTGAGGCAGGAGGATAGAAATGTCAAGACCATCCTGGGCAATTTAATGAGACCCTGTCTCAAAATAAAGTTTACAAAAGGGCAAGGGGTGTATACAGCTTAGTGGTAGATCAGTTGTCTAGTATGCGCAAGGCGTTGGGTTCAATCCTCAGTACTGCAAAGAAAAAAAGAAAGAAAGAAAAGAAGAATGCATAGGAGTCATCCAAGCAAAGAAGGATCTTGGCTTAAGTCTTTTCCCTGAATTATTTTGTTTATTTAATTAATTTTTTTATGGTAATGCTGGGTAGTGAATCCATGGAATGCTAAGCACTCTACCACTGAGCTATACCCCAGACCCCTAGAGGAAGGAAATGATTGGACGTGCATTCTAGAATCTCTTACCTGGGCAAACAGGGCCAAAACTGAAAGAACAGTAACTTAGTGTAATAATCTTTGCATGAAATCTTGAGGAGGGCTGGAGGTGTGGTTCCACCATAGAGCGCTTGCCCAACACACAGGAGGCCCTGGGTTCCATCCCCAGCACCAAAAAAGGAGAAAAAAGAAAGGAGAAGAAAAGAATTGTTGAGGAATTGAGCTAAGGTAACAACAGCGTTGTTGGAAGGGGAAGAATATTTAGGAGGTATAATAACAGAGCTCAGTGACAATTTGAAAAAAAAAAAAGAGAGAATGAAGTAAGCTAGGATTGTTTGGCTATACATGTTAGAAATCCCAAAATAGTATGGAAGTATAACAACAAACCCCTTCAATATGTAAAACTATAATGAAAAATAAAATCCTGTTTAAAAAAAAATTCCAGAATAACAACTTTTTTTTTTTTTTTTTTTGTACTGGGCATTGAACTCAGGGACATTTAACTGCTGAGCTGCACCCCCAGCTCTACTTTTTAAATTCATTATTTCAGGCCAGCATCTTGCTAAATTACTTAGGGCCTCACTAAGTTGCTTCCTTCCTTCCTTTTGCAGTACCCAGAGGTATTTTGCCACTCAGGTACATCCCCAACCCTTGAATTTTTTTTTTTTTTTTTTTTTTTTTTTGAGATAGAGTCTCACTGAATTGTGGGGCCAGCCCCAAACTTGCAATCATGCTGCTTCAACCTCCCTAGTTGCTGGGTTTACAGGCATGCACCACTACACCTGGCTTAGAAATAACATGTGAATTCTTTATACACATAATTGCTCATACCAGTGTTTGGGCACCTTGCAATTCCACAGCTCTCGAGATTTGTTATAAAATAGTGTTGTCTAGTATGGTAGCTACTAGCCAATGGCTATTGAACACTTGAAATATGGCTGGTCTGACTTGAGATATGTTGTAAGCGTGAAGTACACTGTAGATCTCAAAGGCTTAGTATGTGGTAGACAGACTGAAATATGACTCCTACTGGGTATGGTGGGGCATGTCTGTCATTCCAGCTTCTTGGGAGCTGAAGCAGGAGGATCACAAGTTTGAGGTCAGCCTGGGAAATTTAGTGAGACCCTGTCTCAAAATAAAATAAAAGGGGTTTTGGGGTGTTGCTCAATGGTGGAATACTAGCCTAGCATGTTCAAGGCCCTGGGTTCAAGCTCCGGGGTTCAAGCCCCCGTACCTGCAAACAAAACAAAACAACAACAAAAAACCCCACCAAAAAACCCCCCAAAACCCAAAGCAAAACAAAAACAACAATAATTCTTGTCTCTGGTATTCACATCCTATGGAATCTCCTCCCTTCTGAGTGTAGGCAGGACCTGTGGCTTGCTTCTAAACAATAGAATATGACAAAGGTGATAGGATGTCACTACATAAGGTTGTAACTTGTATCTTGCTGGTGGCTCTGTCTACTCACTTTCTCCCTTACTGGCTTTAATGAAATAACTTACCACCAGGAAAGGCCTGCATGGCAAAGAATTTGAGTGACTTCCAGCTGAGTGACAGCAGGGAAGTAAGGCCCTTTGTCTGACAGCCTACAAAGAAATGAGTTCCAACGATTTGATCACGGAAGTGAATCCTTCCCTAGTGGAGTCTCACATGAGACCCACTGTTTGGCTGACACTTTCCAGCTTTGTAAAAGACCAGCCCTAAAGCAGAGGACTGAGCTAAGCTGTACTAGATTCCCGACCCACAGAAATGCAAGATTAGGTGTTCTTTAAGCTAAGTTTGTAGGACTTTATTATGCTGTAATAGATAACCAAGGCAGTGCTATTAGTCCATTTTCTGTTGCTAATCATACAATAGTGTAGATTTGCTAAGTTTTAAGGAAAACAGGTTTGTTTTAACTCACAGTTCTGGAAGTCTAAGGTCAAGGGGCCACATCTGGTGAGCATCTCATGACAAGAGACTGGGCGTACTCATGAGTGTGTGTGTGTCTCTTCTGGTCTCTTTCCCTCTTATAAATTCACTAGGATTCCAACATGGGGATCCACTCTAATGTCCTTATCTAATTCTAATCAACTCTCTCTCTCTCTTTTTTTTTTATAAAGAGAAAGGGATAGTGAGAGAGAGAATCAATTTTATTTAGTTTTTCATGTGGCTTTCGTTGCTCCAAGACTTAGTTGTGTACGTGGTGCTGGGGTTCGATCTCGCGTACTAGCGCATGCCAGGCAAGTGCCGTAACCTCTGAGCCACTGCTCCAGCCCTCTGATCACCTCTCAAAGGCCCCACCTAAACACTATAGGCAGGTTGTTTTTACAATCTTAGTACCTCACAGTGGGGATTAAAATTAAGCACATGAAGCTTTGGGGGACACTCAAACCAAGTAAGCGGAAATAAGAAATAGTTATAAAAGAGACATAAAGAAAGGACAAGGAAATACGGTTTTAATACAGAAGCTCTGCATACTTTTCCAGGCCTATCATTCCTTCGTCAGTCTGTCTTGCAGGTCTGTTACTCCCAAATTCCTGGGAAATCTGTAAATCTACGTGTGCATGCACCGTTGATTAACCTCTCAATAAATGCACCATGCAAAGAGAGATCTGATACCTTGAAGATATCAATTTAGGAAACTTTCTAGTGATCAGATATCAGACGAAGAATCAGGAGACTGACCAGACCACCAGTGTCACTGTGATCACTGGACAGATACCGTTCCTACATATCTCTCTATAACCACACCTCACCAAGTTTGGTTTAGAGCAGGGAGCCCCAAATCCTGTCTATCCCTTTTCAGATGTCCTGCACTCTCCCTTGAATGCATACTCCTTGCTTTACCCACAAAGGCATCACTCTCCTGAGATTGCCCCCATTCCCAGATTGTGTATCTACTTCCTTAAACAAACCTCTGTCTATGCCTTAGACTGGTGGGTGCTGAAAATGTCCTTCATAGATGTCAAGAACCTGTTGGTTCTAAGTCCATTTCCCTCTTCTCTCTAGAACTCCTTGGACCCTTTTTCGGAGATACCTCTTCCTCCCACGACAAAACCATATCTTAGCCATAGCAAGAATCAAAAAAGTGCGAAATATCTCATCAGTAATTGTTGAATATTTATTATTTTTACTTTCGCATGGTGCTGGGGACTGAACACAGGGTTTCCCACATGCCAAGCAAGCATTCTACCACTGAGCTAGATCCCCAGCCTGTAATTGTTGAATATTGATGACACATTGAAATGATAATATCTTAGAGATATTAGTGTCTTAATCTGTTTTCTATTGCTATTAAAAAAATGCCTAAGCTAGGCCTTGTGGCACACGTGCGTGATCCCAGCTCCTCTGGAGGCTGAGTCAGGAGGATCACAAGTTTGAGGTTAGCCTGGGAAACTTCATGAAACTGTCTCAAAATGAAAAAAATATAAAGGACTGGGGATGCACACCCAGTGATAGTGTGCCCCTGGGTTCAAATCCCAGCACCACAAAACAACCACCACCATCACCACCAAAAGATCTTGAGGCTGGGTACTTCATAAACAAAGGAATTTTGTGTAGCTCACAGTTCTAGAGGTTCAACAGCATGATGCCAGTTTCTGCTTTTCTGCTCAGTCCTATAAAGACCTCAAGGCATCACAATGGTGGAGGCATATGGTGAGACATGAAGCAAGAGAGTGAGCAGAGGAAGTCTAACATACTTCATAAAACCTTTTCTCCTTCTTCTCCTTGTCCTTGTCTTTCTCTTTCTCCTCTCTCTTCCTCCTCCCCCCATCCTCCCTCTTCCTCCTCCACCCTTTCCTCTTACTCTCCTCCCCCTCCTCCCCATCCTCTTACACCTCCTTCTCCACCTTCCTCCTCCCCCTCCTCCCTCTCCTCCCCATCCTCTTCCTCCTCTTCCCTTTCCCCCTCCCCCATCCTTTTACTCCTCCTTCTCCACCCTCCTTCATCCTCTTCATCCTCTTCCTCCTCTTCCTCCTTCCCCATCCTTTTCTTCCTCCTCCCCATCCTCCTTTTTTTTTTTTT